>BLKR01002195.1:0-214563 GCA_011170035.1 Teleogryllus occipitalis
TTATAATCGGTAATATTACGTTCATGAAGAAATTATCGATAAATCCACGAGTCGCTTAGCGACAACCGACCAGTGGTATTTAATAAGATTATTTCACGAATGATAATTGTACTTGGGGATACGAAGACTTCGGGATAAAAAGACTTTAATACATAAAGACTTTGAAATGTGAAGACTTCGGAATACGAGGATCGCACGTCGTCGTAGCGACAAAACGAAAGCTATAAAATGTTTTTATTTCTATCTGATAGGCCGAAAGACTTTACAAAGTTGTGTGAATTTAGAAGTTCCCCTTTTCTTTTTCAGTTTTCTTTTTTCCTGTGCGTTTTATGTTGTTTTAGTGTTTATTTTTTGTTGTTTCATTCATTACATTATATTCATCATTATATTCATTATATTGCATCTGAAATTGCTTTCTGGGATTTTTTTCTATATGTACGACGATACGTATTTTTTGTAGTTATAAGCCAGCAGGAGGAGTGCAACAAAAGAAGAAAAGAACAGCCACAGTGTGTCAGGAAGGCAAAATATCTCTTTGAGTTGATCCTTGCTTTTCAAAATTTTATTTAAAAGAAATGTAATTATTATAACTTTTTTGATTATTTGTATTGTTTCAAAATTAAAAGTATAGAAAAAATAATTTTCTTCTCAGTATTAATGTTCCATCATTCCCAGAAAGATCAATAAGGCAGATGTGTCTCACTAACAATTTCTAAATGACTAAACATAACATCAATTTTCAGTAATCAGTAAAACCGTTTCAGTTTTACTAAAACATACGACTTTGAGTTTAAATTGCTTTTTATTTGCTATTTCATTATTACGAAATAGCAACTTAATATAGAAAGTTGTATGTCAAAATTCCGAAAAAAAAATTAATCAGTCACGAAAGTATTAACAAATTTGAATGTGCATTAATATAATACATTCGACCGTTACTCTTTTTATCAGAGCAAGGCAAAGATGTCTGTGACATATTGATTTGAATAAACAAAACTCTTGGATTTTCCATCCTTTTCATCTTTTGTTTACAGTCATGTTTTTGGTTACATCATCTTTTCGAAAGATTTTATAAAATGTCGATCATCCTTAGTTGGACAGCTCGCATTTAAAATTCTAACGCTGGTATTCTTTCAGTAACAAGTTTTTCTACAGTAAAATTTATTTTTGTTCTGTTCAATATAAAGGAATTTGTATTGTATTATATAAATCATAGCCGTTTGTTTTTAGAGGCAGGCCTCTCCTTTAACCTCCCTACAAATATTCATACTGTCCGACACTATGTTTTGCAAGTTTATTACATTCTTATTTAAAGAATTAATTTATTTCGGTGGATGCGAAAGTTGTGTGGTTCGCCTTCCACATTCGCGAAGATTGCGAGAACGGTCGCGTTGTCCGTGTGGCCGATGTGCTCCTGGCCATGTGCCTACTTCATGCGCATGGTTGTCTCCGCCGATGTCGCAGTCTGTGACTCCAATTGTCGCGTGCAGGTGGCCTTGTACGAGTTTGCTGGTCTCTGAAGAAAATACCGTTCTCTAACTTCTTATGGTGTTTATTGACAGTGGCTTAATTTTGTTGTTTTTTTTAATTGATTGTTTCGTGTTTCCGGGCGCGTCAACTGCTTTGGTCATTAGTCCCGTAAGTGTAGTGCATTTTTTTGCTTTTTTTTTCTTTCTTTCTCGGGAGATGGCGGTGATCTCCCCCCACTGGATGGCGAGATCCGGTGCCGACCTACTGTCGGCTAGTGAGGTTTCCCCCTAACCAGGACTCTCCCACCTACGGGGCACCGCCCCAGCCGGGACAAGCCCTAAGCTCCCGACCGGTCTCCCGGAATATGTGGTAGTGTAGTGCATGTTAGTGTAAGTGTGTGTGTGTAAGGGGAGAGAGGATAGGACAAGGAAGAGGAAGGAAAGATCGCGCGCGGTCCGAGGCCCGTTTGTTAGAGTACTGCTCCGACATTCGCCTGGTGTTGATCGGAGAAACAGTGGCTTAGTGAAGTTAAATTAGGCTCAACCCAATTAAGAATAACGTGTTCGTTGACGTAATCGAAGAAAGTGGTTTAGACAGTTACTTTAATGTATTGTGATTTTGAGATGTACGTTGTTATCGGGCCTGGTGCTTTAGAACGTTCTAGTGATATAATTTAGTTAACTGCTAAGTTGCAAGCAGACCTACCGGATGGCTCCAACAATGCCCTTGGGCACATGGAGACGACGAACAATGGGCGCGGGCGACCTGCGGCAAAGTAATTCGGGTGTTAATGGGTTTATCGACCACATGCGTCTTTAACCCCTGTTAACATGCAACCCTGCTTGTTTGTTAAGTGCACTTAACCTGTATGTTAAGAAATTTAACATCCCTAGCAACGGATTTTAACACCCTTTGCAACGTAAACAACCATCGATTCATCGCAACTCAAATGTTTGTTAACAAAAATATGGCGCTGTACAAAACAAATCAGATTCAAACAATTCAGAAGTAATTTACGTTGGTTTGGGGAATAATTATTCTCAATTGTAATATTATTAATAGTACAATTAGAAAAATGTATATTAGGCAAATTAACCTAATTTTCCTTACATTTCACCAAACGAAACTCTACTCCAGTAATCATATTTACTGACGATGTGAAGGTGTCACCGCTGGAAATCAATTTCCTAACCAAACCTCGTTTCCTTTGATGTCTTTAGGTTCTAGAGAATTGTATGCATCCATCTTTCTCGAAACACGTATGCGAATATTGTTTATATAGATATATCGCAAACAACACCCCCACAATATCGTACTAAAATCATGTGTTCGCAGAAATGTAAATTTTCGCATACTTCGTGAGATTTTATGGTGACCGATAAAATACTGAACATACCACGAAATGTTAGTGTTGTTACTATCTCGTCCAAATTAAAAATCTCGGCTCCGCTAAGCCTCGCCTTGATTTTTAACTTTTGGCCTCGGCAGTAACAACACTCATAACACTTCTAGGTATGTTGAAAGCTATAACATGTATCTGATTTCCGAGATAGACTTTTGTTATTCAGGTTCACACTTCATTGTTATTCAGGAACACATTTTATTAGCGGGCCGCATCGTGGAAAGTTCTGTTCGGCCGACAGGCCCTCACTCGCCGGGGAACACTGCGCAGAACGTCCCTTGGATCGCGGTGTTTCAAGGTCTCCTGCAAAAGGCATGCTTTCCAGTCTTGTTGAAAAGTCGGTTTGTGATGGCTCGCTCGAAGTTCACTCTCAAACAGAAAGTGTTTGTGTATGACACACACGTAAAATGTGTCTAACGATTATGTGCATCGTATCCTGGAGCCTTTCTTCCAAATGTTGACAAATGAGTGTAATTACAGTCACTAGTAGTGCCCGTGCGAACAATTCGCACGGAGTTCAATATTTTTAAAATTCCCTTAATTACAATTCTCTTTTATATATACTGGGAGTTCATTTTTTTATATACAAAATTTTTAGCCACTGCATCTAATTCAACATTGTAATTTAAGTTTTATCACAGCAGAATGTTCCAATTTTCTTTAACTCACATTCTCTGTAGCACACTGACAAATCACTGTTAACCAAATTCGCTGCCACTTCTCTGTAACTAAATTCGCTGTTGAACCGCACCGAACCGCACGCTGCACCCAGATAAATGTATTGGTGTATTGGTGCACGCGTACGCGGTTTCAAAATTCGCTTTCAGCAGTTACAGGTTCGCCAACTCAAATTTTGCGAAGAACGTTGAGTTCTTGTAACAGTTATATTTTTGTGAATACCTTATTACACTTTGTTGTTAGTCTGTAACTCAGTAAACTTTTTTTACATTCACAACTTTCGTTGTTCAATTTGTTTATATTTGGCCATGCGCTCGGAGACATGGGGTTATAATATAGATATGCCGCTGGTTCCCCAACTCATATTTTGCGCAGGACGTTGTGTTATTGTTTTAATTATTTTTTGTAAATAACTTTTTAAGAATTGCGAAAATGCAAAACTGATTACAATGGCGGGAATAGCAATTTTTTTTACACCGATAAACACCTTGACCATACGAATCCATCCAGTGGTTATCTAGATCTCAGATCACCATTTTACTGTATTAATTATATGGATGGATGGATGGATGGATTTTCAACATCACTCCGCAACCGCACACACTGCTTCCGTCTTCTTAAGAGCTTACATGTCGTTTATGGATACAGAATTATCACATGTGGTTTGTGGTCTGCACGCTCTCCTGATCTAAATCTGTGCGATTCTTCTGTCTTAGGGTATCCCTGAAAGATCGCATCTATAAATCCCCACGCAGATAAGTATTAAGGCACAATATAAAGGAACAGATCTCCGCAATACCACAGGACATCATTTATCGAGTAAACCAGAACTTATTTAGACGTCAAGAATGTTTCAGAGCAGTAGGGAGCAGTTCCAGCATTTACTATAACGCGAGTACAATTAAACTTTCCAGTAGGAAAAGCCACCTTCCCTCTTCGGCGATTCTACCGATCGCTCTGTCTCAATTTCCCCAGCAACCGTGACCAACAAATCCCCGCGTGACCAGCACATTTATAAAATGGTCGCACTGTACCATTATACCTCTAAAAACCAGATTAGTTTGTCAGTAACAAGAGTCTAGCTCAAGAAATCGTGCTTAGTAAATAAGTTGAAGAGCCAAGACCAAAATTTGGAAAACCTATTTAGAAATTATTAATTAGAAAAAATGCATTTAAATTTACCCAAGAATTAAATTATAATCAAAGAATATATGAAAATTATATTTATCGTAAATATGAATTTTACATTGTACTTAGGGTAATTTCTATTGAAAAATATGTAAATGAATATTTTAATACTGAATTATTATAAAATTTGTAGAATTTACTTGTAAAAAAAAACTAAATATTAATGAACCCGTCATAAATAGCCAAGTCGTGCCCAGCGCACCGCAAGGAAAAGCAAGGAACTAGCTTCAAATTGGTTTCAAAATTCAGGGGAAAATTGGTAAGCTATTATCTTGTGTGTCAACTTACCACTTTTTTCTCGGATTTTTGAAATTATTTTACATCCCTTTCCGTAACTAGGGGACACCGACGTCGCGAGATGTATGAAAGAAAGTTAAAAACGAGTGGCAGAAAGGAGGGTAAGTTACGTAGTTCGATTGACAATTGGAAATTACGCGTTGCACGGGGTTAAGAGCTTTTATAATTATCTCGGAGGCCGAAGGCCAGTCCCGTCACCCAACTTCAAGATGTAAGTAAATAGGCGTGTCAAGTTGCTACTTGACATATTGTGAAAAAAATTGTAACTAGTTCCTCGCTTTTCCATGAATTGCGCTGATCTCTCATAAACTGGCACTACAACAAAATGTTACCACAAAACCAAATATGCCACCATTTAGACCTGTTGAATTGCTAATTAATTACGCAAAAATTAATTTAGCGTATTTACCGGTGTATAAGACGCGCCCGTATTTTCAAAAAGGATTTCAGTCTTTAATGTTAAATTTTATACTTAGTTTTATTTTTATGAAAGGAATGGGAATTGTAACCGGTGAAAAACAATGTTCATTTCTTCATATTCCGCTGGGAGTCTTTATAATATTTTTCCAGTGTGCATGGAAAGACTGTGCCTTTTCAAAAATTCCACAAATATCACTCGAACTTAATGAAAGGCGCAAGCTATCCGCTTACCACCACGACTCGAGACGGAATGCCCTCATTCCCAATCTGGTCAACCTTTCAAAGTTGTGTTTTTCTCTTTATTGTTTTGACAAACTCCACCATACATCCGCTGACGTCACCCTTATTATCCTATTTTAGAACCAATCACAACCTCGTGATCACTACAGTGCACCCTGCACCTGCTTCTAAACGAACTCCTTCTTGTTTCGCGTAACTAAGGTGCCTCCTGTGTTTAGGTTCCAGCTCTCACAGTTACTAAGGTGCCCCCGCACCTGTCTCACGACGAACTCGCGTTGCTAGGGTGTCATCTGCGTATCTGCACCATAGAAACCCACGTCTTTTGCAATATCTACAATATTTCGACCTTTATTTGACTAAATAAATGTCCGTCATTTTTGGAATGTCACAATATTGAACATTCAAACAGTTACAAAAATTCTCATTCGTTGTATAAGACATCCTGTTTTTTGACGCGTTACTGAAGGGAAAAAAAGTGCGTCTTATACACCGCCAAATACGGTAATTGCTCTTCAAACTTCGAAGTAATTAATGGTGAACTATCACGTAAGATTTAAGCTGACACACTACAATCTGTTACTACAAAAACACTTGTGCCACCATTTAAACCTACTTAATTGCTAATTAATTCCGCAAAAAATTCACTTAATTGCTCTTCAAACTTCGAGTAATTAATGGTGAGCTAGCTCAAGATTAAGTTGGCACCACTACTGTCGGTTACCACAAAACCAATTATGCCACCATTTAGAACTATTTAATTGCTATTTTATTACGCAAAAATTAATATTTTGCTCTTCAAATTTTTGATAATTAATGGTGAGGTAGCTTAAGATTAAGGTGGCACACCACTTTCGGTTACCAAAAAAAAAAGCCAGCTTGTAAAACAATTTAATTGCTAATTAATTACACAAAAATTATTTTAATTTCTCTTCCAACTAATTAATGATGAGCTGCCGCACACGCCCTTAGCACGGCCGGCCGCCTGGGCTACCGGTGGCTGGCTGGTTGCGGCAGATTTAAAAGAAATGCATGGACTTATTGAGAGCTGACTTCAATATTGTATTTTATTTTATCAACAAACTAAAATAGTATCTAATGGAAATTAAGCCAATACTTTGTAATTAGTAAATATGAATGTTGCTGGTTGATACGAGAATGTCACTCACAGTGATTAGTTTAGTTGTTGTTTCTGTTTTTTTTAATTATTATTATTATTTTTAATATTTATCTTTAAATTAGAGGGGCGGAGATCGGTGAAAGTAAGAATAAAAGCCTCCAAACCTGTTAAAACAGCCCTGCACAGAAGTGAGACGATTCCATTCCATTCCATTCATTGAGGGATTACAGGCAAATTTATATCTATTTTGCACTTAATAGAATGAGTACCTTTTCCTAACCAAGAGTTTATTGTATACAAATTTATATATGTATTGTAAAATATAAGTATATTAATGATTGTTTGATGACTAATTGAAGGCATAAATACAGACAGTATATTGTTATCTAAATTAAATACAAATTATGTGAGAGATGTAAATATGTAATATAATGTAACATTACTGATAACTGATAATTTATTGAATGTATGCATGACACATACAGGTTAAGACAATATTTTCGATATGTAATTTAAAACATAGACCATGTGTAATGTGAATATTTAGTGCAAATTTCAATGTATTAATGACTGATGACAAATTGAATGTACAAATGTCACGTAAAAATTTCTCTAATGTAAATCTGTAATGATGTCGCTGATGACCATAGTAGTTAAAAAGCGACATAAAATAAAATTAAATATATTAAAAAAAAAAAAAAATGACATAATGGCATAGTTTCAATTGGTGTCAGCTGAGGCAAAACTAATGGAATAGCCCCCTATAAATTTAATATAAAAATACAAGTATACTTGCACATGAATTTTTTTTATATTTTTAAAAAACGATGTAATTCAGAACAACTGAAATATAATTTTGAAATATTCTAAAAGGAGTATAACTAATTAACAAATGTTTTTTTATAAAAACACTTTTTGAGATTTACACAGCAAACTGCAAAATTTTCTAATTGATGTTACATGGAGCAGACCACCCCCTAACTATGCCACTGTTGTGATAAGTACATTTGCAATACTGGGTTACTTCAGCTAATATAGAGTAATTATTGAACAAATGTTTGCAAGGCAACCACCTTCCAATTCCTTTTTGTACTTTTCTTTTGTTCAAAATTATTTTATTCTTAATCCTGGTTAATTTCCTGCTCTACCAATTCATGCAGCAGTGGAAAAAAGAATAAGGATGTAAAAATTATTTCATATTCATTATTTGTAAATATATTTATGGTGATTGTGCCATATATTATTTTTTATTGTAATGCAGGCAATAACAGAAAAAAAGCTACAAAAATTGTCAAGGTTTTAAACAATACATCACAAATGTTTTTCTCAAACATTACTTTAGTCATGTACAGTAACAATAAAACTTCATATCCACATTCTCAGTTCAGCCTTGCACCTCCAGAAGTACATCTTATACAAGATTTGTGCAAAACATATGATAAATACATATTTATATTGCTCTGTTTTTTACAGCATTATATTGACATGATATTGAGTTTCAGTATTAATGCAGTAATTCAAATGTATAATATAAATAATTAATATTTATACAAATAATGGCTATATTGCATCTACAATACTGCTAGACTTAACAGACTTTTGGTCCCTTCAAATGTAACTGAAAAAAAAAATCAAGTAACTATGATACAACCACGAACAGACCAAAACTCAATGTAACATAACATAGTAACATTCCATGTACACAAGTTTGCAGAACTAATATTATAATTATTTTAGTGTCTATATAATGCCTTCTTTCATTTCACTTTCTCTCCGTGTTTTAATGCAAATTGCTTGGTTGAAATCAGATCTATACCATATTATTCTCTTCCAGACTGGAAATATTATAAGGTAAACACACTATGAAAGTTTATGAAATGAGGTATTATATGACTAGCTAAACAGCACCTACCAGTACACCACACATTTCACACTCGCATAACACAAGACACATTGGCTTCGATATAGTGTCATTGGGCATTTCTTCCAATGCCCTGAATATTCATGTATTAACATCATTACCTTCTATGTACAATTTAGGTATTGCTCTAAATACTATATTAATACAATAATTGGTAATGTGGGTTTTGGCACTGTGTTTACAATAATGAACCAGTAGATGCAAGAGCTGGCAATCTACAATCAACACAATTGACCCAAAGATTTGCACAAGCTGCATGATACACTTGACCACCATATTCAAGTGGATATATATTATTATGATTATTCTGAACAATTTCACTTCCCACACTTGTAAGGCAAATTCCACAAGCAGAATGTTCTTGACTTCCATCTACAGCATTACAACCAAATTCCATATCTGCAACCTGCAAGAAAATATCGGTATATGTAGGAAGAAAAATCCAGAATTTTAATTAACAAACAGTTTTACCTGCCAATCCTTAGATAAATAAAACATGACTCCATGAATAAAAATGTACATCTGTCTTACAATGGAAGAATACATATTTATTATTTTACCTTCAATTCAGCTTTGGTAAAATATGGTTCCATGCTGCTCCATACAATATCCACTTCCGCTAGTATTGAATCCAGTTTTGAATCTGATGTTATTCCAGAAGATGACTGTTTCACCCTCCTACATATGCCATAGACTTCCAGCAAATCTGTAATATAAAACATTCTTATTTTGCAAAAATTCTCTGTATACATTTGTTCACTTTCCAATAATTTCTTTTTTGTCACAACTTACTCAGTAAATACTCTTTGCCTTCGTGAGCAGTCACTACCTCTTCCATGATGGAATCATTTGAGATGCTGGTAAATGTAGCTAATGCAGCCTGCAGTAATTGCAGGCAGCTTTGCAAACAACGGCACCATTCTTTTATTTGAAGATCTATACCCTGTAAATTCCAGATGTGTGAGAAAATCTCATTAACAGTAAGACTGGCATTTAAAACAGAAATATTTTTAAACTTAATGCACAATTTGTAGCAATAATTACATGAATATTTTTATTTTTCCAATCACAACAGTCATTTCCAATCACAAAAGTCCAAGGCCCCTTCAAATTGAAGCCTGATTTTTCCAGTAATTTTCAAATATTCTGTTGTATACTATTTTTAATATCTTTTAATTTCAATTAATATTGTCTCAAAACTAATTAGTTCAGTAATGAAAGTATTTTAAATCAAATTACTAAACTCCAAAATAATGATCAATTAATGGCATGTGAACTACTAGTACTTTTTTACTACTTGATTATCAATATTTGAAATAAAATAAAGTGATGGAAATGTACACCCTACTAAAGGAACTGTCAGATTGGTTATTTTTTAATAAATTAACAATAAATAAATTTTACTACACAATATAGTCATAAGATCTTCCAAATATCAACCCCCCAACAATTTTGGATAAATTCAATTTTTCAAATATCCACAGGTTCGTGTCCTCGTTAAAGGTATCTCAGTTCATATAATACTTTGGCTGCAGTTTGTGAACTTGGTGGCACCTTCCAATCTCCAGAACTTAACAAAGAAGTTGCAAAATGGCTAAAACATCTTGCATGCTTTTTAAGTGATCCTATCAGAACAGAGAAGATTCCATCTGCCACAACACACTACATAGATAGAGTTTATTTTGTAAAAATCAAATTTCCCATAGATTCAAATCCATTTGATTGGTTGGCACACATTTATGAAATTCTGTGATAACATGCCATATGTAAAAAATTAATACAATAGTAGGTGTGTGGGTAATATATAGGTGCGAACAAACAATAGTATATGCTATTATATTTTTTTTTTATACATATGGCAGAAGGATGTAGAAAGGCTGGATGTTCAAAAGATACTATACACATTCAAGAAAAACTGAAGACTACTTTTCATACAAACAGAAGACTAATACATGATATTATTAAACAATTTTTCAGAACTCTGAAGCAATAAGTGGTCTTGAGTTGAATAAGATATCTTTGAACAAACGCCTGATGAATCTAAATAAAGTAGAGTAAATTAAAAAGGCTTCTAAAGTTAATAATTTTAGTATAAAAACACAACTTCAGAAACTTTACCTGTGGGGAACAATCCCATGGCTGCAGCAATCCAGCCTTGTCTGCTCCACCAGGGAAGATCTTTAAATCAAGACTTGGAAGAGATCCGTGACGACTCAAGACTGGAAGCTCTAGGCTGCTAACCGATTGTGTATCACATGTAGCATCCTTGACTCTCAACACAGCTTGACCCTCGAAAGCCGTCTCCTTTGTAGTGAACTTGCTGTCGTCAGGCCAAGCCTCAGGCCCAATGAACTCTCCAAATTCATCGTCCTCTTCTGTCTTGATAACAAAGGAGCCATTGACTGCTTGCGGTTCGTTTTCTAAAACAAATAAATCATTTTTGGGGTTGCCGATTACTTGGTTGTGGTCGTTATATATTTTGCCAAGAAATGTTAAACCATAACCTTTGTAAGTACTTTGGCTTTGGGAAAATTCGTCGTTGGGCTCCATCCAGGTGTCACTTGCAGAGGTGCTGGGAGCTGGAGATGCAGTACTAGTTTCCAAGAAAACAGCACCTTTCTCAACTTCTTTGATTCCCCCTTTAGTAATAGCGTTCCACGAGAAGTCTATGCCTGCAGTCTTCAAATCTAGCCCTTCTAATGCAGAAGATATGCCTGAAACTGGGGTTGTGCTCAAAAAATCATTAGAAGTGCTTGTACCGGCTGATACCCTAACTTCAGGAGTGCTTTCAAAAGTTCCCCAATCATCGAGCTGAAATTCGGCACCGTGAGATTCCACACTCGCAGATGGCCAAAATGAATTTGTTTCTAAAACAACTTCACCAGCTTTTACAGCAGGTTTTACATCTCTTGCTGCTAATGCCGCAAAAGAATCTTCTGCAGAACTTGGTTCTGCAGACAGGAAATCTCCAAAGTCATCAGGAACCACCTCCTTGGACTCTGTTGGCTCTTGATCTGCTATAGACAACGCCCGCAAGGCACTATATTTGTCTTCCTCAACAGAGAGAAGTTCTGGCTGTGAGTCAGTTGATATTACTGGACTAACATTAGTATTAAAAGCTGATGACTGAAGGGACATTCGAGAATCGATAGTAGTGTTGGATTCCTTTTCACTACTCACTAGATTTACTTTCATATGTACAGGACTATCAAAAATGTTACTTGATTCTAATTTGTCAGAACGAATCGCACTTTCTTTCAACATGTATGGCTTCTTGGGTGGAGTCTTCACAGAACACTTGGGGAAAATATCACCTGAACCTGCAGATGATGCCTGGATTGGCACTGGTTCCTTAGCTTGCTGAAAATCTGAAAATTCATCCTCCTCTTGTAATGCAGTCTGAGCGCTTTGCTGCCCCCCGTGATCAGCATTTTCTTGCAACTGCGGAGTTTGTTGAGCAGAAGACCCATGGACAGCACGATGATGGTGGTGATGATGGTGGTGGTGATGGTGATGTTTATGATGGCGACTTTTGGTTTGCTTAGGGGCTCCCAAAGAGTGATTTGCTAACCTACTGCCAATGCCTCTGCTACTGCTACCAAGGGAAAAGATACTTTGAAACTTATGTCCATCTGACGATGGTGAAATGCCTTGAAATGCTACAGAAGGAGTGGACGAAGTGGTCTCTTTCAAGTGTATGGGACTGTCATGTGAAGGCTCAGGGTCAGGATGTGGTTGGGGCTTGGGTTCCTGTGGACACACAGCACTCTGAAAATCACTAAAGTCATCAAATGATTCTTCTGAAGGTAGAGACGCAGAAAAGGTAGTTGATGTTGGAGATTCACTAGTAACTGAACTACCAAGACCAAGCACTAGAGAGGTGTCTTCCACAGGGGGTGGCACAGACACTTCTGTTCTCGAGGCAGGTGGTTGAAAAGAACCGAGATTCAAATTTGGAATTGGTGCTTGGGGTATAAGATTCAATACGCTGAGATTATTAAATGTACATCCACTCTGAAAAAACAAAACAAACATTAATTCAGGATTTATGTATATCCCAATAATCAACATCTCTTGACATGAGAAAAATAACAATAATGCACGGTATGTGTGTCATATGTACAAATAAAAACAACAACAAAATCAAGATGATAAAGGCTTGATGCGGTTTAAACCATGTTAAGAATAACAGTAAGAATATATTGAACAAGGATAATGCTCTTACGTGGTATTCTAATTCTATTATAAATAAATATCTTTTCTTCGGTAATAAAAGGTAAAAATTCAAGCCTGTTCCAACTAATTAGAAGAAAAAATAAAATTAAAAAAATGCTAATGGATGAAAATAGCACACAACTCGTCAAGTTTCCTGGTAGAAAATTTATTTTCTGTTATCATTGATTCAAGTTTCATTATCAGAAGACAAGTGATTTTTTTTCCCATTGGTCATAATCAGGGATTTGAATGTAATAGGAGTCATTCTCTCAATAAAATTAATTGAGACAATCAAACTAATCTGAAATTCTGATCATGTTGCCGCAGAAAAACCACCCCTTGTCCAGGCTTGCTCAACAGTAGTTATTTTACGTTAATTGAGGAAATAATTATGTGACTCCCTCCTGTGCTCAAATTTCAGGACAAATGTCACCCACGCTACACAAAAGTTAACATAGCAAAGTTTACCTGGAGTAAGATTAAAAAGAAAAACAAATTGGAAAACAGAAATAACACAAATAATTAGAGTATAACATCAAAAGAATAATTTTTTCAAAATCTATGAATAAAAGTGCATGCTTACCTGTGCCAGCCCAACAAGAGCTAAAACTACATAGAGTTCATCTTCTGTCAGCTGCCCAGCAATTTTTTGATTAGCAAGGCCCCAGATATAACCAAGCACATCTGTGGGCAAACCACTGGTAAGCAGCAAGGGAAAAATTTTCGCAGTGTCCACGAGGCCCTTGTCTATTCCCACAAGTGTCCAAACATGACGATATAAAGGTGGAAGACTAGGGGATTGGGAAGACAGCCAGGCAGGTAACTGAAATCCTACTCTATTTTCTTGAGGTGCTCTCTTCTGTAGTCCACTTCCAGCTTCAGAAGTGCTTGAGACAGGGACAGATGAATGATGCTGGGGAAGAGCTGAATATGCCTGAGGGTAGTGCAGTGACCTTGCTGATCCTGTTCCTAGTAAAGAGACTTGGGCTGGAACAGCCTGACGAGCAGGAACCTACAAGTAAAATACAAATACATTATGTTCAGTAAATGTCATTTTTTCTAACCAATATAGTACTGACAATGTTGGTAACATAATATTGTCAGTTAACAAATAAACTGACACGTATCAAAAGCCACTTGTAGTGTTCCAGGTGGCAAAAACGGAATTTCTCTGAAAGAGAAGCTATCTTATGTTCAGTGTTTGGGATCAGTATTATGTTTGACTTAATATTAACTCATCAAGTTTAATTATATAAAATAACTTTAAAAAAAACCTAGCACATTTTTTTGATTCAAAGAAAATATTTGACTTGCAAAATGCACTGCAAGTAATAACTTATGGACAATAAGTAACTAATCAACTTTCATGAATGATTACATGAGCTTCTTTTAATACATTAAAAGAAACATATTGGCATAATGTTAATTTTCAAATGGAGAAGAATATTCATTAATAAGCAATCAGTATGTGCTTCAAATTAATATTTTGATGGCTTAGTGCACACAATTCATAGGTTCCTGGTTTCATTCCTGATTTCGAGAAAACCAAGCTTTAAAGTTTGTAAAGGTGAAGTTACTTATGGAGTGACACTGTATGCTTTCTGGGAGAAAGCATGATCCCTCTTATGTAGTCAAACAATCCCTTATATACACTAGGAAGATATGAACAAGAGATCTACAGCAATGATATTAACTCAAAAATGACCAGAAGTAGACAAACAATGTTTGTGCACTAAGCCAACAATTTATTGTTTACTGTTTCTCAGTTCAGAGATCGAAAATCTTACAAGCATGTGGGTTAAGTTCAAGTTCATTTAAACTAGTAATCAAAATCTCAATCTTAATGCAGTTTCACCAACATCAACATGAAAAATAATGTAACATACCTGAACGTTGGGCATGGTGGCTGAAGCAGTAGGTGGAAGATTAGTTCTTGGCCTAAACATATCTTTAGTTTCTAATAAGTTTTCTATCAGTTTATCTGCATTCACAGGCTGCTGCAATAAACAAGCATGTTACTCTCACTAAGTGATAAATTTGATTCTTTCCTCTTGGTCAGAAATAATGAAATGTGACGGTTTACCTTATTAGTTGTAGCAGCCATGAGTCTTAATTTCTGTTGCTGTTTAAGGTATTCTCGTTGCCTTTGTTCTTCTGCCATTTGAAGTTGTTGAGGGCGATTCAGTCCAGGAGCCTGAGGTTGGTGTTGCCACATATTCATTGTGGGAAATCCAGTAGAATTTGCTGGGGCCATACCCGGGCGAGTTTGCGGATGGGTAAAAGGATACCTGGCACAGAAAGTAAACAAATACCTATTCAGATCCGAACAAGTATGAGTGTCACTGACACTTGTCAATAACAAATTTTGTTTTCGTGGTTTGCTAATTAAATGTCAGTGAACGTTTCCCATTACATTACCTGTTGGCCATTGCTTCAGATCAGACGTTTTTAAGAAGTCACTGTCAACGTTAAGTTGAAAACACTTGAAAAAACACTACGAGATAATTGCTACGAATACTGGTTTACGCCCATCGCCCCGAAACTTTCCTGAAGGGCACACGAACAGCTGTTCGCTGCTGAAAACCCGAGTTGACGGCTCGAGTGGCGATGTACATTCTGTGGCGTGTGCGGGCGTGTGCAACTGCCAAGTGCGCAACTGCCAAGTTGATAGCGGTTCGCGTTGAATGGGCGGGGAGGGCGGGACGAACGGGCATGGAGGTGCAGGTGGTTAGTGCTTTAGGGATATTAGGGGTTGTTATCGGTGGCACTGCGAACTCTGAAAAATTAATTGTAAGAAAGTGAATTCCCTTTTGGCACAACCTTATAGTGGGTTTGGCAGATTTTAGAATAAAGTATTATTTCGAATTAGTGTTTGCTCTGGTGTCAAGGAATTTTTAAGTAGGAGCGAGAATAAAACATGAAGTTCGACATCGTATGTGGGGAATATTGAATATATGGTCAACTATGGACCATAATGGAGCTGTGGTGTGAAGGGCAAGGCATTTTTACGTGTGAATTTAGTTTGCAACTTGACTTTGCTTCAGAGAGTTTAGCGATTTCATTCATTTGTGCCTGCTTGTAAGGTGTGAGGTTATGCAGCAAGTTGCATTATTTGTACATTTTCAAGAGATATGATTAAAAAATTGAAATTACGTTAAGTTATAACAAGCATCAATCATGGTGAGAATTAACTATTGAATAATGGACTGTAATGTACATTAAATATTGTTTATTTTCTTACTGTAAAATTGAAATGTTTTCATTTGATTTCCAGGCGAGTGACAGTGAATCTTTAGCTGCTTTAGAAATTCTGATGAATGAATTCTTTGCCCCTCAAACCAGTAATGACAGGAAACGTGAGATTGAAAGTCTCTTACATAATTTTAGTAGTCAACAAGGAGCATGGAAACATTGCCTGTACTTCATGTCAAATTCTTCAAATCATTTTGTTTGCATGTATAGCCTAACTACAATTGAGGTGAGTTTACTTAAGTGATTGTGTCTATCAACTAGTTAGAATTGAAGCCTCATTGATGGTTGGGAAGTGAAATTCTTGGTAATAAATCGATTGTGAATGTTCCTTTTACTGATAGTTTTCCTGACATTTTATCTTGTTCAGATATTTCAATGTTAACATGTTTCTTAATGTACAACTTAATTCAGTTGTAAATATTAAATATGTTCCTCTCTAAGTCTCTACACAAATCTCTCCATATGAATATTCTTTGTGCAAATTTTTTTTAATGTAAAGGTACGTTATCCCAACACACTAGCAAACAGAAAATTTCATTTTCTAATATCATTTTATATAATTTTAAGTGTCATGGTAGTAACATTTTTTTCTGTCAATCTGAAAGAAGAAATTTTGTGTCACAGATTCAGGTCTTGTGACTGCTTTGCCATGACTTATTTTGCTTGTTATGGTCAACCTTACGTTATTTGAATCTATAATTACCAGTAAACTGGCACCACTTTATTTGACATATTGATTGATGAACTTAAGTAATAAGTATTGTGTGTTCTCAAATTTGGCAATTTTTCTACTCATACTAGCTATTTTCTCTCATAGAAATTAGAATAAAACTTTCAGGTTGATACTGTATGTACTGATATTTGCAAGGCATTTGATAGGATTAACCTCAAATATTACTGAAAAATTATGTTGGTATCTTTGGCACCTTTTAAGTTGTATGACTTCCTTACAAAGTGTAAGATATAAATGATGTGTGTCTAGGGGCAGGAACCATTCACTAGGAGTACCTCAAGGATCTCACCTCTGTCCATTTCTGTGTTCTAAACTTCATAAATGACAAGGTTTCCCCTCCACATTGTTCTGTCCTAATCTGTGCACACAATTTAAAACTATTTAAAGAAGTCAATTTTGTAAGTGTTTGACAGATTCTTCAAGACTTTATATGTGTATGGGTTATTACAAACAAATGTTCCCTAATGTACTAAAATGTAAAATCATAATATTGTCTAGTAAAATGACTCCTTTTATCTTCAATTACATCCTTAACGCTCAAATTTTAAAAATCTCGTTTTTGATCTTTTATTAAAACTTGAATATTTTATTGTATAAATACTGATTATTATGATTCCTTAAGAAAATAAACACTGATGTTGTAGTAAATAATTAATTCAATCAGTTCAGATTAAATTTTTCGGTTTTGTAGCAAATAAACGATGACTCTTATCCTAGAAATTATCTCTTGAAATTATTATCAAATACTGACTGTTTTAGTAATTAGTACATTAGAATCCTAGTGAAGATACAACAAATTCTTATGTAAATCATTTGTATTAATATTAACTGCACTGAATTGTCATTTAAACTTAATTGGGAGATTCCTAAAAAAAATTATGAGGACAAAATTTTTTTTGTGTGCTAAACACCAAAACTAATGCTTGTTATTCCATACCCTTGTGATGAATGAATTATGGACTTGAGGTATATTATAGAATTAGTATGTACATTACAAAAATGGTTATTTACAAATGACATTAACGTTTATATTTATGTGATTTTTTTTTTTTTGTCAGAAAATAATTACAAAGCAATGGCTTGGTCTGATGTGGGAAGATCGTGCTCAGTTGAAAGCTACACTGTATCAATTAGCTCTGGAACATCATCAAACAGCTCCAAATTTTATACGCAACAAGTTAGTGAAGTTAGTGGTTGATATTGCTCGATTAGATTGGCCACACTTTTATCCAGACTTTTTCACAAACATTCTTCAGGTTGGTTTTTTATGGTACAAATATATACAACTTTTTGTTATGAAGTCATTATTGGTATAAGGTTTATTATTGTCATACAGTTGATTCAGAACTCCGAAACAACTGTTCTGGGATTAGTATTTCTGCAGACAGCTTCAGAAGAATTAGTTTGCCCTTGGGAGGACCTCAGCGTATCCCGTAAAGAAGAGTTGCGACGACTGCTGTTAGCTCACATTCCTCAAGTATTTTCAATTCTTACAGGTGAGAAAAAAATTACTTATTTCTCCTGATATTTAGAAACATTGGAATGCAGAATAATTTGAAAGGAATAAGGGATGTATTATGATAATTTAATTTTATCTTTCATTATCTTGAAATGCGGTAAAAAAAAAGCACTTTAGAATCATTGTTTGATGTTTATACAAGTTTAAAAGTCTTAAAATTCTTAGTTCATGTAGAATAAAAGGATTTCTCATTTGGTGTGGTTTGAAAGTGGCAACAATGTAAGTTCACTTGAGATGTAGACACATTAATGATCCCGAGGATTGTTACAGAAAGTTTTCGGAAGCTGGAAACAGCTGTGCATTTATTTTTGGTTCATTTTTAGAATTTTATTTTTACCATTTCTTTAATAACACTTATGAAAGCTGAAAACAGAAGAGAACACATTAATTATAAGCTGTTATGAAATAGTACTACTTTTGTTGTAATTATTGTCATGAATGCCTATTGAAAATGTACAATGAAACTGAGCATGAAGAATATGGCATTGTGCATGAGAATATGGAATTGGCAACAATGCACATTGTTGAATTCAGCATTGTGCATTGTTTAAAAATGAACATGAATGAGACAATGTAAATGAATCCACGAAATGGTAAATTCTACCCTTATCAACAGAGGTGGCTCAGTAACAGCATCCATTGCCATTGCAGCGTCTTTGACTGGAAGGCCCTAGGGTTGCCAAACACCAATTAACAAATAAGTTACAAACATTCATAATATTCCCTTCCTCATCTATGTCCTCTCTTACTCACACATTTGTACCTCTCAAACCATCCAACCTCTCTTACTCACTCCTTCACACTAACTCACTCACTCCACTCACTCATCCCCTCGCTCACTCCTTCCTTCGCTCACTCCTTCACTCACTCCTCTCCTTCCCTCACTCCACTCCTTCACTCACTCCACTCCTTCACTCATTCCACTCCTTCACTCACTCCACTCCTTCACTCACTCCACTCACTTACTTCACTCATTCTTTCATGTATTTACTCCACTCACTCATTCTTTCACTCACTCACTCACTCACTCACTCACTGTCTCACTCCTTTACTCTCTCCCTCACTCACATGCACATTGCTGGGCAGTGCTCTGGTGGGATGATAAGTGGAGGATATCCTGAAAGCCAACACAGAGCAGATGTCGCGTGCTTGTGGGGGAGGAACACTATTCACTCCTTGACTGACAGGCTTCATAATCAGGCAGACACGGGACTAAAGACAAAAATTGTTGGTGTGCGTGGCAATACTAAATACTCATGCATAACTTACCCCATAGTACTGTATTTTGTTTCCAGTCTTCATGATTAACAAAGAGAATTTAACTGTATCAGTTATTATTTGCATTTATTTCAGCACTCCTGGAACGAGCGGCACAGAAGCAAAGGCATGGGGTAACTGCTACCCCTCCTCCATCCCCTACTCATGGCCAGCCCAATTCAACATCTCCTGTGCACTCAGGTACTCATAATGTTCCTCATCAAACGTAATGGTTATCTTTTTGACAAAAATTTATTGAATTTTATTATCTGACTTAACTGTTTGCACTAGAAAGCATATGATGTCATTCCAAAGTTTCTTGGGGAGGTCAGGTATGCGTGTCACTACAGCTGAGATGGCATCTTTCTAGTGTCAATTGAGAATGGCCTCTCAGCTTGGGGTGTTGCAACTCACATTGCATTGTTTTTAGTAGAGAAAGTATTTAAAAATTATGATAATTAGGGAATGTAGTAAAAGCAAACTGGAAGACTCAATTAATTGTCAAACTCATTAATTGTACAATCATCCTTCAAAAGCCTTCTGACTCATTGAGGGGGATCACTCAAGTGGGAGACGCTTTTCAACTTGGACAGCCATCAGTGCATCCGACATGTTCAAGTCAGCAGCCATTGCCTATACTGTGCTCATAAAGATGTCTCCACGGGGAATGTATATTTCCGTCTTCAAGGGCAAAGAATTAAATATGGCAAAAAAGGAAAATGCAACCTTAAATAGGAATATTGACTCAATTTTTGGTTAAAATGTTGAGGTTAAAAGAACCTATTAGAACAACTGGACAATTTGTTCCTTTTTTAATTTCTTGCATTATGAATTCTTCTTAAGAGAAAGTTATCTAATAGCGTGCCGGAAATCTGAGAATTTTTGCCATAAAAACTCTTTTAGCTGGGCTGTGGTAACAAAAAAGTGGATAAATCATGTTGCTAAATTTCGAAAAAAAATCCTATAACTCGTGGTGTTGCCACAATCCATTATTTTTTGCTTCGTGATACCGAAAAATTAATTGAGGGCAAAACTGTTTGTCTGTCCGTCCGTGGTCAACGCCAACACCTAAACCATTCAGCCGATTTTCTTCAAAATTGATATTCCCCAATCATTGTGGCTGATGACGCAGCTCCTCGAATTTGAAACCAATATTTTCATTGGGGGAGTGGGGGGGTACTTTACACGAAGGCCAAAGGACGTTTTCAAAATTTTCAAAAAATGGCCCCAAGATTTTTGATTAAATTGTTGTTGAATAGTCCAAAAGACGTTGACGAGAATGTTGCAGGTACCATTTTCGTTGATATCCCCGATTTTTCAAAAATTGCAACAACAACAACAACAACAACAAATTCAAAACATCAAAATTGAAGAAAGAGATTTTTGCCTCAAACAATGTCGATTGTACAAAATTAGCAACTTAAATAAGGACTCGTAAAATTTTTTGAAAAAAACAGAAGTTTTTGCTTAATTTGGCCTTGAAATTTACAAAAAAAAATTTCTCAAAAACTGCTCCAAATTTTTTATCTAAACTTTCACCACATATGTAATAAGGGATGGTAAAAATAATGTGCTAGGCTCATTTTTGGGTATTTCTCCATTTTTTCGAAATTGCCAAAAAGTGAACATGTGAAAACTTCAAAATTGGAGATAGTGTTTTTTGCTTTAAACAAAGTCTGTTGTAAAAATCTGCTCTTTAATGAAGGTCATGTAGAGTTTTTTGAAAGAAAGTAACTGATTTCGCTTAATTCGTATCTGCAATGTATTCAATTTCTAAAAATATTATTTTCTCAAAACCCGCACCAAATATTTTCCATTAATGTTTCTCCTCGTATGTAACTGTGTATACTAAATGAATAAATAAATAAATAAAATAAATTAGTGGTGCTGTAGAATGGCACAGACATTCTCCTGTTAGTTAGTTTTCGAATCTCTTTAGTCTCGACTAGCGTCTGGATGGTCTTGATCTCTTCCCAGCTGACATAATTTTTGCCGCCGAAAGGATATACTTTCACATTTTCTCAATTTTTCTCGGCTGCCTAGTGTGAGAAATGAAACAAATCTGCAATTATGACTATTACAGAAGTGCCAATTCCCTATATGTCCCTGGTGGTTGAAGTGGCTGAATGTCAGATACGAACTCATTGTTTCGGAGGGAAGGATCACTGGTTCGAGTCTCTCTCAGGGATAATTATTTGTCACAATTCTCTATTGCCGCAGAAAATGATTGAGAATTCTAGAAACTGTATTGAAAATCATTTGAAGGAATTCTAATCACAAATAGCATTAATAATAAACTGGAAATGTCTGTATGTGATTTTTGTATTTTGAACTTTTAAACAAATTTTCAACTGTCTTGTTCAATTGTACATATGTAAAACATATGTCGCATCAAATCAATTGCAGTCTTTCTGTGGACCTGTCCGAACCGATTGAAGAAAACTTATGATTATATAAACATGATATTTAAAAGTCAATTTAACCAGTACCCATGGGACCAACTTAAGATATCCCTGACAGTTTCAAAATTATTATTTTACTTTTTATTACTTTTTACATTCTCGCCGTAAGAATTCTTCATAAGAAAAGAAAGTGGCGAATTTTTGCCAGAAAACGGCGAATTTTTGTCAGAAAAACTCTTATAGCTGGGCTCTGGTAACGAAAAAGTGGATAAATCCTGTTGTTAAATTTAGAAAAAACTAGTGGTGCTAGTGAATAGCACATACTTTCTCGCACTTGTTAGTTTTCTAAACTTCTTAGTCTCTACTAGCTTTCAAGTTGTGCCTTATTCCTTCCCCACCTGTCATTTTTGCCACCCAAAGGACATATTAATTGGATCACTACTTACAATTCAGCTGATGTCATGTAACAGCAAGGCTCCAAGGAAGAGGCATTGTACTTTTAAATTTATTATATTAGTTATTTAAATATTGTATTAAGGAACAGCAAATATTTTTATTTTTTCAGTATGTAAAGAAATGTATAGTACAAATGTGTGTATATTGTATGTGTTGTATTATAAATGTATGTAGTGTATATTGTAATGTGTTACATTGTGCTACAGCAGTATTCATGGCGACCGTATGTCTGTTACAAAAATTTATTGTTTTTGAGCAGTGTGTGTTCTACTTTTTGGAAAAACCATTTTGTGTGGTTGCATTTTTGCTGTTGCATGACTCTAGTATCTTTTTTTTAAATTTATTTATTTATTTTTACTGATATTTATTGCCTTTGATACAGAGCTTGTTATATACTGCATAACTTACCTGGTTCACTAACGTAACTACTTTAACCCCTTGAGAGGGTCGTGTTTATGAGGGAAATATGAAAACGAATGATTCTTCATGTTCTGCATGGAGGGAATTATGGGTGGTAAATATGAAAAGACAAACCAAGTCTAGTTAACATCTAGTTAATTAGTAAATAATTAAATCAGAATCAATATTATTAGGTAAAAAATAAAATCATGTATGTACCACAGACATTACCTGGTTCTAATGATCTTGGGTGAGCTTTTGTCACCACTTGTTCATTAGAACCTTTGTGACACCTTTGGTGCATAAATAACTATTTTACTCTCTTTTGTATTCCATGAAATTTTATTGGTCTTGTCTGTCCTTGTAGTCCTTAGTGAATCACTCTGAATGAGGTGAATTCACTACCTCAATGCTTACCACTTACAATTTGTACTTTCATTGTGCTGTAAACATGAAGTCCTTTCTTGGTACCTAACATGAATTGCTGTAGGAACTAAATCTGTTTGGGGAGTAGTAGACTTGCTACTATGAGGGGACATAAAACAGTGCAAGGGATGGAGGCGACAAGTGTTGCCCCTCGCCAGTTCACACAAGTGAAGACCCTCACTAGCATAGTATGTTTGTTACAAACCACTTTGTGACAAAATGCAATGTTGAGAAAATCCCATTCAAAGTCGAAAACCAGCAATCATTGTCAAAGTTGTGACTTTTGATATCGTAAATATTCATTGTGTCCTGCTGATTTAATGAACATTCAGATTATTTACTGAAAGAGGAGTGAACCATTTATAGAGTCATGTTTCAGTGAACTGGAGTGGTCTCTCAACTAGATGATTCACTGAGGAGTTACAAGAAGGAACACATACCATTTTATTTTGTGAATCGTTTTATTTGAGACTATTTGTACTATTTTTAACATTGACTGTCAATAAATTTAAATAAATAAAAAACTGACATTAAATGAAATACAGCTGGTGACTTCTTCAAACTCTGGACACATCTAGATCTAAAAAAGTAGTCAACCACATATTGCTTGTTCATTGATCATTCATGGATTTCTGTACATTATTTATAAGTTTTCTGATCTCTTCTTTGCTTGACTTCTTACATTTAATTTCTTTCCTATGTCTGTTCATTTTTCAGGTTCTCTTTTAAGCTCAATGTTTGGAAGCAGCAGATGTACTTTGGAAAATGATAGCGATTCTATTGCTAGCCTCACTCTCCAAGCCTTGGCACATCTGTTTTCATGGGTGCCACTTGCATCGTACATCACTCCTAACCTGGTCGCTGCCCTCTTTCAGCTTGCAACCATTACTCAGGCAAGTAAAATGAATAATTAAAAAATATCTAAATTCACTGTCCATATTCAGAATGTTTCAGATCATCTGTTCTAATGCAAAACTTGCAAACTGTTGAAACGAAATAAACTTGTGTCATTTCACAAAGATAATGTTGAAGCAGTGGTGTTTATCAAATTTAGTACACTGTCAAAACTACATTTCTGTTTGTTTACATTGAACCTTATATTGACTATGGAAATAGAGCATGGAGAAAAGCTCTTGAAGGTGCACAAGTTGCTATTTGGTCTCCTAGTTTTCATTTTATGAAGTCATTTATTGAATACTAGCTTCATTGTAGTATTTTACCGTTGCTGTATGTTATGTATCGTTAACTGAATTTTTTTAACTTCCAGGTGCTAGAAGAAGAAACACATCCAGAAATCCCTTCCAAAATATTTCTTAGAGTTGGTCAGGGTTTCAGTAGTTCAGTAACCCTGTTCTTCCACCCTTGCTAAAAAAAAATTCTTCTGTGATATTGTTTCTATTTTGCATATTGTCTTTTAAATAGCATATTAGTAATTGTGAAATTGGGGAAATATAATGTTTAATTATTTTGTGTCCTTGAAAAATAATTTGTGCAGTTAGATTTTATCTTTTAATTCATTTTCATTGTTTTCATTTCAGAGTTCTCCAAGAGATGAAGGTCAGTGTGTTGGAACTTTGGCTATGGCTGCGGTCAACGAAATAATGTATAAAAACTGTGTTCCTAGTTCTTGTGAAGAATTTCTACTCAATTTATTTCAGCAGGCTCTTCACTTATTACACAATTTGCTGCAGGCAGGAAATTTGGATCAGATTGATGAAACGTAAGTGATTTAATATTTAATGTCAAAAATTATTTTTATAGTTTCACTATTGCAATTGTTTTATGTAAGTAGGGGAAGCACTAGGTCTTATTATTATTATTATTATTATTATTATTATTATTATTATTATTATTATTATTATTATTGTTATTATTGTTATTGTTATTCTTCTTCTTCTTCTTATTTTTTTTTTTAGAAGGGGGGAAATCCTTTACGGAGACCGGTGAAGCCGGTACTGTCGGGATCCCATTCTTGGTTTACCGACTAAAACCCTAAACCTTCTTCTCCTAAGTCGTGATATCTCCCACGCGGAACCGTCGCTAGACATTACTTCGCGTGATTATTATTATTATTATTATTATTATTATTATTATTATTATTATTATTATCATTATCATTATTATTATTATTATTATTATTATTATTATATTTACCCAAGTATGAGTTGACTCTGAATGAAAGACAACCCACCGGGAGAAAGATGGCTCAGGGCATCAACTGATGTCACTACAGTGCCTCTGACCAGGGGGTTCTAGGTTCAAGTCCCGACAGTAGTAGGAATTTTGACACTAGTAGTATAGGTAGGCCAAATTCAACAGCTGTCTAGAGGAGAATTCTAGACGCTGGCTGCTGTGAATGATAGTTTTTTGTGGTTTCTCCAACCTGGCTGACTGCTGTGAATGGTAGTTTTTTTGTGATATATCCAATCAACACCAGGTGAATGCCGAAGCAGTACTCACTTATCACATCTTGTGACTCTTTGGCTCCTCTGAAAGTTTTGCGCATTGAATTTGCATTGTTCTTAGTCTTTCATCTGATGTATCAGACACTTAAGAACATTCTCGTCTGTCACCAAATTTTCTATCTGTCCTACACTTGTTGATGGCCTTAGTTTCTTTAACAGTTCAAAATGCAGATTTGCACTCACTGGGCCTTGAACCTACATTCCACACTACCTCATCAACCCTGCATTGTGTTACAAAATCTTGACTTTCATTTTCACATTATGTTTCATTTCATTTGATACAATGCCATTCAATTGAGATTCTCTCTTTACCAGTCTATTCAAAAACATCTGTCTGAATTGCCCAGCAAATTCACGGTGGATGCTGAGAATATAATTACATGTTGTAGATACACACAATATTTTTACCTTCTTTGCAGTTTATTGTTACGGTAACATTTACGAGTTTCATGACATGGAATGGCAATGTACAATCTTAACCCTAGCCCACTAGGCTTAATCTGTGAATATAAAACGGCCCTGCATTTTTTGACTGAGTTATTTAGGAAAAATCCGCATCTTATATTTGGGTAAATACTGTAAAACCTTTGGATTTTTTCAAAATTGCAAATTTCCCTCCAGGAGTGAGGGCATGGTTTTCTTCAAGAAGCCAGTCGTTTTAAAGTTGTTGGAGGTGATCCTTGAATGGTTTGTTTACAACATCATCCATTACTTGAAGTTGAGATGTCATCCCACTAGGAATTATTTCTAGATCTGTGTTACTTTTTAATATCAGTTCCCTAACTTTATGTGTAAGGTGTCCCTCGAATGAATCTAGCACCAGCATTCCTCTCTTCTTCAACTAATAGCCTGGTCTTGTATTCCAAACAACCTTCAACCAATCATCAGATCGTTTGTCATCCACCCATTCTCTTGACATATGAAAACTAGCCCTGTTGGCAGTTTCTCTTTCAGCATTCTTTTCCTGTGCATAAACACATACGGAGGCAGCTTCCTGCCATTTGCCAGGGCACACAGCATAACAGTTATTCTGGCCTTTTCATTCACGGTGCTTCTGACAATAACACTTTTAGCGCCCTTGGTTTCAACTGGTACTTTTGATGGCATGTCAAAATAAACGGCCGTCTGGTCAGCGTTGCCGATTTAACTGAGCAGACAGCCATGTTCTTTCCATAATTTAAGAATACCACATTGGAAACCAATTAATTTTGCCTCATAATCTGCTGAAAGTCGCTGACCCAGCTCTTTTCATGATTCTTACGCACCGGCCCATACTCGCTTTGAAATTTTCGCAATCTTGTAGAAGATTCTTCTTTATTTCAAGTGCCTTCTCTCGCAGATACTTGACAACTCACTGCTCCAACTCAGGAAATCTTCTCATTTTAGGTCCCCTAAATGTTTTACGCATTGAAATTGCGTTCTCTAATTTGTCTTTCATCAGATGCCACCTATGAACATTTCTTTCTGTGACCCCAGATTTTCTTCCAGCCGCGCTGTTGTTAGTGGTCTCAGCTTCTTTCAGAACCATTATCTTAAAATTCGTATCATAGTGTGTGCGCGATCCTGTTGTCAATTGCGAACTCGTAAACCCCGTACCTCCACAGAATTTCGCCTACAACTTCCACTCATTTTTCTGTTATGTTTAACTTACAATGTCATTTGACTGATCTCACTACAAAAACGTTCAGGAAATACTGCACTTGGCTTGCTTGTGGCACATAGCGAAGTCGCTAGCCTTTCACCACTGAAGTTCGGGTTCGATTCCCGTCGAATCTCATGTGAAATTTGTTCCAACAAACGGGTTTGGCTGCTTCACAAGGGCTAGTCCGACCCCTGTGAAGTGTCCTAAACCCTACCCCTATCCTTATTCCCTCCCAATTCTGGCTGCTGGGTAGTGACGCAGGAGCGTGTAGCAGGAGGCGCGTACGCGGAGATGCTACCTGGCGGTCCTCTTGACAACTGACTGCGATGTGACGTGACATGACATAAGAAAAAGTTAAGGGAGGATTACTCCCCAGTGCACAAATTAAACGAAGGATTACTCCCCAGTGCAAAGTGCTCAACGCCCCTTAAAGGGCTTGAAGACGCGTTGCGTCAAATAGTAGACGCAACAAATTTTTTAAAAAAATTAAAAAAATTACGTATGCCTATTCAACATGCACCTGTGTCTGAAACACGTCTACCCGGATGTGCACTGCACATGCCTCAGGACGGGGAATGACTTCAGTTTTCATTGCTAATGTATCCCGTGACAACTCCGGTCTGCTTTTTTGATGGCATGGGTGTTGAGAAACGGGAGATAAAGAGTGCAATCAGAATGCGTCTCTCGGCAGCTACCCGCAACTCTTGTTTTTGTTTTTTGTTTTTCTTATTGGCATGCAGCCTTTTACATTCCATTTCCTCTCTCGACACCCTCTGAAATCTAATATCATGCAATACTGCAGTGATTTGATAATTCCGTGCCGTGTTAACTGCGGGGATAAATGAGCGTGGCTTATTATCACCTTTGTAGCATATTGTTTCGTCAGCGTGCGAGTTTTGTGACTGGGACAGACAGTGATTCTCACCCACTCAAGCGTAATCTGCGATTGTAAGACGCCCCCATTTTTCGAACAAAGGATTTTGGAAAAAACCTCGTCTTATATTCGGATAAATTCGGTATCTACCGAAATTCATTTTTTGCAAGTCCAGTATTTCATTAAGTGTATGAATAAATGTAGAGTTTATATTTCAACATTTGGAATAACTCTTCTTTGGTAATATTTCAATAAAAATAATACATTTTTATTTCTTTTCAGATACTTGGAAAAAGTGACAGAATTTCTGCGTCTTTTTGTTGGTCTTCATCTTCGTCGGTTGGAAAACAATTCTAGATTTCCAATTCTTGAATTTCTTACTTTACTATTTAAGTACACATTCCAACAGACAAATTTGGAGGGCTATTATAATTGTCTTGATGTGTGGACTATTTTCCTTGAGCATTTGCAAACTCACAAAGCATCTATTGAAAGGTATGGTTGCTTTTTAATGTTGAAATACTTAATATTATAACTTGTATTTTGTAAGAATATAAATATATTTATTTTTACTTCAGGTACAATGATGCTTTGGTTTCTCTTGTGGGACAGATTCTTAGGAAAACTCAATTCAAATACAATCAAGCTCAGTTGGAAGAATTGGATGATGAATCTCTAGATGACGATGTAAGTTTCTTTTAGTATATGTAGTTTAAGGTTTTGTTCAGTTTATCTGAAGCAAATGCTTGGATAAAATGATCAATGCGCTGTATGATTTAATGAAAAAAAAAAGGGTGGGTAATGGTGAATCAGGGTTTGTTTTTTTTTCTCGGAGATGTAATCTTGTTTGAAGAAGAATTATATGCTGCATTATACAGTAATAAATGTCATATGTTTAGTAGGTTCTGTGTTGCGAAGAGCATTTGTCAGCAGTTAATTTTCAAAACTTAGCTAATGCAAAGAAGTTCTACAAGGAATCTGTTGCATTGCTGTGATGAATGATTTGCAAAGTGCATGAAATACCCCCTTGATTTTAAAGAAAAATGTATGTATAATGAAGAAGAGTAATGATTAATTATATTCATTATTTCTGAGTTCAATGAAAAAGTTTGCAATCCTGTTACTTCTATATGCACTTGGCAAGTTAGTAGGCCAGTAAATATCCAATAATTTGTTAAATACTCAATTCACTTGGTAGTGGTAATCATAATATGCCATTTCTTTAAGGGAAATATATTCACTTTCTCGGCGACTACCAGATGGGAACAATTCATTGCTGATGATGTGTTCAGAGAAATGGCTTTCTTGAGGTTTTAAATAAGTAAGAAGAGTAATGCATTTTTGTTATTTATTTGCAAATTAATGTGCAATTTACTAATATATGTAATAAATTATTTTTTTATTAATAGAAACAAACAGAATGGCAAAGCTTTCTAAGGCAGAATATTGAAGTGATAGCCAAAGTAGCTGAATTGTTACCAATGGATACATACAATCAAGTGGTAAGGAAAATTATATATTTTTTGAGAATTGCGAATTTTGTTCATATTATATACAATGTAAACTAAAACAAAACTTAAGGGACTAAGTACTTTCTTTCATTATAGAGAATTTTCATTACATAGAGTGTGTATAAAGTATTGGTTATAAGTAGAGATCGAATTTTGATGTAATTACATATATTTTGTCTTTCTACTTATCGTTCTCAAAACGGTAATCTTGGTGAATCGTTAAGATACTAACACAGTATCCAATTTTTTCATTACATATTTTTACATATTTAGTACCATATTACATATTTTACATATTTTGTTATTTTTACCAAATATTTTTTATTTTATCAATGTTCTTTATGTTATACATATTTTTTATGAAAAGACTTATTCCAAAAAATCAGAAATTTTTTCCACATTATTACTGAATACTGTCGAATTGAGATGCGTTTCCTTAAGATGCGGTTGGATGTTCTTACACTCTGGCGCTCCTGCTTCAATTATCTCAGAGGCAGGAAGTGCGCATCAGCGACTGTGACCATTTTCACCTTTAGGTGTGAAAAGTATCACAGACCCCAAGATTGGTGATTTTTAACCTTAATTTCTGAGAAAGTTTGGCTATCACCGACGTGTAACACTTCAATGAGAATGCTGCATGCTGCAGTGATTGTTTGCTGGTGGTAGATATCGTACGAGGGCCTCAGTTTTTACAAAGCCTTTTATTTCGTCTAGTCTCACTGCTAAATTACCTTTTGGGTAGCAAAAGATAAAGCTTTTATTACTGACAGAAAAGTTGTATGGTGAAAAAAATGTGCATCAACTTGTGCTCTTCAAATGACTTTTAAAACGTTTGCAATATTTTAAAAATTTGTTTAGGAAAATTTTGATAAATTTAATTTTGAATTAGGTAACTGTGTTTTATAATTAGTGTATTTTAATATTACATATTATATCTGATTTTACATATTTGTTATGTATTCTCATTATTTTCATTACATATTGATGTACATATTTTGACATTTCATACAACATATTTTTCCGATCTCTATAAGGGAAACCAATCAAACTGAAGTAATGTCTGCATTATAGAGAGTTTGTTAGTTATAAAGAAGTTTATTACAGAAAGTTTACATTTTATATTATTATATTTTGTTATTTATACAAATTACTTTTATTACATGAAAGTATGAACCTTGGAAAGAATCAGTTATGGTCTACATGAGGTTAGAAAGAGCTTTGGAAGAAAATGAAGATTGTCGTAAGTTGGTTGTTACTGCAGAACATGAGTGCCTTCGCCTTCATTGTCTACTTAGAGACTTGTCTTCCCTTACCCAAGCAGTGGGCCGGATGTATCCTCACTTCATAGGTAAATATTTTTGTTATTGAGCAATACAATGCTCCATCAGCTCATGGATTAATATTTAATAAAATTAATACAATTGTTTTGCAATAAAAATGCATGAGTGTTTACCTTCCAAAATAAAAAATGTATAAGAATGAGAATTAATCATTTTAAGTGTTAAATTTTTTACTGTTGTGATATTCTCAGATTTTTATGATCTGCTTTAATCTACCTAATACATAGGTCATATTTGAAGTGTTGTTTTTATCTGAATGTAATAAGTTGTTTTCCTTAATGGTTCATTTACAACAAAAAAAGAGGTAATCTTATATTTGAAGGCTAAGCTTAGAAGATAGGTTGTTTTTTTTTCCTTTCCATTTTGATAAATTCAAAATGCTAATGTAACAATATGCTGCTGGTGATAACCTGTAATACTTCATACCGTTCTCTGACATTTTGTTGATATCCACTACAGATGTGCTGTTTTGATTCAGACTATGGATACACATACATTACAATGCGAAATTTAAGTTAGTAGTTGTAAAAGAAGCAGAGACCACAAACAACAACAAAGCTAGTTGAAAATGTGGTGTTGCAGAAGGAACAAAAAGTTGAAAATTCAACACTTAAAATCTTCAGGAGACCATTTATGGAAGATTTCTTGAGTTAGACTGGCAAGTTGCCGTGAATTTGTGAGAGAAATGCTATGAAGGCTTCCTCATTATTCGAGAAATTATCTTAATGTAGGTGATTGAACTAAAGATAATTTCTTCTACCAGGTGGTGAGAATTTTAAAGTGAATATGGGCAGATACTGAAGAGTGATAAGGAGAGCTGACATTATGATGGAGAACAGCAACTTGCTGCAGCTTGTGAAGAGAAATTAATTGTATTTGAACATCATGCTCTCAAATTGTGGAATGAGCTGGGCTATTTACTCAGTGAAATTAGCAAGATGAGATTAGAGGAGTTAGATTAGCGAGATGTCCATTTATTTCAATATGCCTTTGAATGTAACAATTGTAACTAAGAGCACTAAAAGTGTTGTTATCAGAAACACCTGCAATGAAAATGCCAGAATTGCATTTACCATATTTTCCCGAATTTTAGATGACCCCTAATTTTGAAGATGCCTCTGAGAATTTTTATCTAATTTTTACTATTTAACCAAAATAAAATTGAAAATTCTCTTATTGACTAAAATTGCCTTATTGATCATGTTAAGACTTATTGCTGAACTATCATTTTCTTGTTCCTTAAAATCATCATAATCATGGTTTTTGTAACTACTCTTTTCATATTTTCATGAGTATTTTCATGTATCCTCCTTCCATGCTGCAACATCTGAGTTTTCAGTCCTCTCTGAAAGTTTTGCACATTGAATTTGCATTGTTCTCAGTCTTTCATGAGAAGCCATCTAAGAACAATTCCTTCTGTGTCAACAGATTGTCTATTTGTCCCACACTTGTTGATAGCCTCTTCCTTTAACAGTTCAAAATGCAGATTCACTCTTGCCAGGTATTGAATAGAGATTCCACTCAGCCTCGTCGAACCTTCATTGTGTAACAAAGTCTCATTCATTTTCACGATACGTTTCATTTGATATAATGCCATTTGTTTGAGATTCTCTCTTTACTAGTCCATTCCAAAATATCAGTCTGAATTGCCCAGCAAATTCGTGGTTGATGCCGAGAATACGACTGCAAATATAATTATGTATTGTAGTTTCGTGTAATATTTTTATTATCTTTGTGGTTTATTGTTATGCCAACATTTATGAGTTTCGTGATATGGAATGGCAAGGGAAAACTTAAACAGTAACAGGCTAAACTTAATGTGCAGATATGAGACAAACCCGTATTTTTCGACTGAAATATTTGGGAAAAAAAAACTCATCTTATATTCAGGTAAATACAATATGTTGGGCATTTGAATTGATGGTAGGAAGTTGCACCTATATATGATTTTGTATTGGAAAACAATGCCAAAAGAGAAATGACCAGCAGGTCTTGTTTTCAGATGCCAAGAGAAAGGGTGGATGACCAATGACTTGATGGTAAATTGATTGAAAGTAGTTTGAAATACAAATCAGGGCATTTTGCTGAAAGCGGAGAGAAATGTTAGGAAATTCTAGGGCTATTCTAGTTACGAGCAAAACATGAAGTTCACTTGTTCCAAGAACCCCCTTCCAGTCAGAATTACCAACCTAACAAAAAGTAAAAGGGCTACAGGGAATCATAGCAATGGAGATGTGTAGTAAACAAAGTTATTTTGAGACTGATTTATGCATTTTTATTAAAGAAGTAGCACACAATTCAATAATTGTGTTCTTCTATTTGTGTGGGCTCCAGGATTCACAAAGTAAAGAGAGTGGTTCACTGCCATGTGATTGATGTTATTTTGCTATGATTCATGAACAGTACTGAAATATTCCACACAGCAAGGCACACCAAAAAAAATTGTATTCAGTGTGGCGGCTGTTCTAACCTGCCTCCCTCCATGACTTTCCGTGTTGTTTTCTAGCATCAAACTATTCCTAAAAAATAATTTGAATTCAAGCAGTCTCACAGAAAGGGCACTGCATTTCCATTGAAACACGGTTTTGATTCACCACCCAGCCAACAGCAGTCTGTTCTGTTGAGACAATTGCTGATGGCTGCATTAAATAGAACCTCAGCATCCTCAAAACTCAAATACGTAACCGAAACTAAAAAATAAAACCAGAAAAACGAAACACATGAATTGCCCACTGGTGAAGCTAAAAGTGAATTCTAGTTGTAAGTATTGGGAAGAATTTATGAACAAATGAATACTGCACTCTGCTTATAACCAGCAGAACACTAGAATGCCTGAATGCTGGTGTTAGATTCTTTCAAGGAACCCCTCATCCAAGAAGTTAGGGAACTAAATGTTAGAGTAACAAGGACCTAGTTGTAATTTCTGATAGGATGGCATCTCAACTTCAAATAATGGATTTTTTTTTGTAAACAAACCATTCAAGGATCATCTGCAACAACTTTATAATGAGTGGCTTCAAGGATACTCTGCCCTCATTCCACTATGGAAAATAAATAAGCTTTCAATATCCATACTGGAAGAATGGATTGCTACTGCTCAGAATAGGATCTCAAGTGAATCCATTTTGAAGGGTTTCAAAAAGTGCTTCATATCAAATGCATTCAGAAGATGGCCTACTATGGTCAAGGACAAAGAAAAATTACAATTACATTCTACAACAGCATATACTTTTTTTTATTTGTGATTTCTACACATTTGAAAATTCAGAGTTTAACGAAGATTAGACCTGCATCATTTTTTGAGCATCTTTTGCTCTATCTGAGGAAAAAAATTGGAGCCGTTTTTGAGAAATTTTTTATATAAATTGCCTTTTCTTCAAGGAAAATTTACTACAACAAAAATTCACCTTTTTTCCACGAGTTGAACCCAAACGTATTTAAAGATCTAATTTTTTAGAACAGATTTCATTAAGAAAAAAATGTATCTTCAGTATTGAAGTTGTAGAAAGACACTGAAAAAATGTTGAACTTTTGAAATTTTCAAAAATTGAGAGACTTCAATAAAAATGAGACCTGCACTATTTTTTATAACATTCTTTGCTCTAACCAAGGGAAAAATTTAATTAAAAAATGTTGAGCCATTTTTGAGAAAATGTTGTTAAGGCTTCATGTAAAGTATCCCCCAAAATATCTATTTCAGTCACAGGGTCTTGAAATCAGTCAGATTGATGGGGGCTGTTAATTTTGGCTAAAATCATCTGAATGGTTTAGGCATTAACACTGTCTGCAGACAGCCAGATAGACACACAGGTACACATTTTGTCATCAAGCAATTTTTTGGTACCAAGGATCCTCAAAACATGGATGCTGCTTACACAATATGTTAGAGAAAGTAATTTACTGCATACAGGAAGAAGATTTATGCATTTGGTTGATATCAATGCAAATTTTTCATTGAAAATTCACCAATTTTTCTGCAACTTAACAATGCTTTCTCTATACTGTATAAGTGGTCACTCATACAGTATAGTATAATGACTTACCTCAGTACATAATGTATAAGTCAAAAAAGAAACATACCAATGCAGATAAAGACAGGGACAAAGACAGATTTGAGGTTTAAAAGAAGAGGAAGAAAGTAGTGATAGCACAGGCACATAACTATCTCATTAAAAAGAATTTTCTACTCAATACCATTTGTGATTTTATTGTGATTGTAAGTAGTTTGAAACATTAAATCTGATAATTATCAGGAGACCTTTTTAAATTTGAGGGTAATGTATTTGAGTAAATACGGTAGTTAAAAGTTCATAAATTTTAATGGTTAATGGTCTTTGTCTTCAATTTATGGTAAAATAGAAATTATGAAGATAAAGTCTCTTATTTAAAGTCAAAGCAAAATAGTTAAACTGAAATTTGAAATTGTGAATAATATTTTTACTGTTCCCTAAGATCACTACAGTTAGTCACTGCCACTGATTTGTAGTAATTTTATTTAAAGATGAATTTGCCAAATCTATACCATTTATTTTAAGCATTCTTTAAACATAAATATATCCATTGCAGGAGAAGTCCTTGCAGCTCGGTTTTCCCATTCACAGAAACTTATGACACAACTCACTGCTATGGCTACCTATGCATCTCGATTACAACTTCATCATATTCAGGTGTCAGCAGGAGTGCTTACATCAGACTTGGTGGAAGTGTATGTATTGAATAATTGTTTGGTGGGAATTTATAGTTTTGCAAAGTATATTATTGGTGTGTGATGTTGCAGGCATGCCCAGGTGTTGGCAGCAATGAAAGCCTGGTGCCATTGGCTAGCCCAGATGCATAGCGAGGCTGGCCTCAAGCATATGTATAACCAATTTATAATAGATATAGTAGATGCAACTGTACCATTGTTGGCAAAACAGGGTGAGCCAGCAAAGCTATACCATTCAGCAGCACATTTGTTAGCAAGTCTAACAATGACTGTGAGGCCAGCTCGATTGTGGGAAGTGGAGTCCGTAAGAGATCTCTACCGGAAGGCTGCTTCACTATCCTATCTTCCTTCTGAGGTTGGCTTGAATTTTTTAATGTAATATTTGTTTACCATGATTTAGCTATAAGTTTGTTCATCCACAAATTCCAAAAGTATATTTTCAGAGGAGTTACAAATTTTAATTTATGATTAAGGTGTCAATGGGAAAGCGTTTTGACACTTCGGAAAATTGATAACCATTTCTGAATTTGAGTTTCGTGAACTCATCAAACTTAAAATTTTGAAATAATTTATTAAAAGAAACAGATTGTAGCACAACCACCAACTATAAAAAGATTGCACTCACAATCTCTGTACCTCCACTTTCATGGTCTCTGTATTCAATGTTATGGAAGATTCTATCGTAACATCAGATAAATATTTTATGAAATCTAGAAGAAACTGTACTTCTTTGCAAGAATTTTGTCATTTTAATTGATTGGAGATTTTTTTGTTTTTTGCTTCATGTTGAAATTCTGAAGTATTATGGCTGAAGTATTTATCAAATTTAAAATGTTAACTGGTTAAAAAGATTATGTAAATTTAACATTTTTATTAAGTTACATAAATGTAACAAATTTTATAACAATTGCAGTGTAAACATACATTAAGTACCTCAAGTATAGAGACATTGGAAATTATCCCCCTCATGGGGTTCACCATGAATATTTGTTGGCTAAATTTCATATCCAAACTTTAGCCAGTAGAAGGGAGTGGTCTTTGATAATTATGTTTCATAAGATTTTAAAGTACTTGGCTAATTGCCCCACTATTCATGGGAAAATTCTTCTGTCTGTCCCATGTTACCCTTGTTGTTACTATAGACCTTTTAATATTACTACAACTAACAACAATTTGATATTAACTAGTGTTCTTCGCAGAATGATCGTCAAAGTTAATGAATTTATTTCTAATGCTGAGCCAAGCATTGATGTATTTGCCGATTCTTTAAATGCAACCGGGAGCGGTAGCTCAGTGCATCAACTGATGTCACTGCAGCGCCTCTGACCGGAAGGTCCTAGATTCGAGTCCTGACGGCGGCAGGATTTTCGACACTAGCTTTTCAGCTAGGTAGAATTCAGTCGCTGTCTGAAGGAGAATTCTAGAGGCCGGCTGCTCTGATCGGTAGTTTTTCATGGTTTCTCTGATCAACACCAGGTGAATGCCGGAGCAATACCCTAACAAACGGGCCACAGACCGTGTGCGATCAGTCCTTCCTCTTCCTTGTCCTTTCCTCTCCCCTTACACTTACACTTACACTAACATGCACTACACTACCGCGTATTCCGGGAGACCGGTCGGGAGCTTAGAGCTTATCTCGGCTGGGGTGGTGCCCCGCTGGTGGGAGAGTCCTGGTTGGGGTAAACCCCACTAGCCGACGGTAGGTCAGCGCCGAATCTCACCATCTCACGTGGAAAGATCACCGCCATCTCACGCGGAAAAAACATGCACTGCACTAACAGGACTAATGACCGAAGCAGTTGACGCACCTGGAAACACGAAAAATCAATCAATCAATCAAATTTAAATGCACCAGTTAACTCGGTTGTTAAATATGTTGATTCACTACTGAAATATATTATTGCCATTGTTATATTATCAATTTTTGTATTCTATAATAAGCCTATAAGTGGGTGTATCCCGCTGGCTTTGTACATAAATAAATAAATAATCAAACAAATATCAAAGCAAAACAATTATCTTGAAGTTTGAAATTATGAATAAAATTGACATTATACCGGTTTTGCTTTTGCCGATGTTCTTGGTGTCATTGTCAACACATTGTAGGGACTGAGAAAAATAGTAAAAAAGTAGCTGTCAATTACAAGATGTATTCTGTGTACCTTTCTCTCTTTGTTTGTAGTCTTTTACACAAAAGAATACTTAAAATTAAGATTATTTTGTGTCAGTGTATTAGAGAAGTATCCTTTGTCTTCAGAGTCAACGCCTAGTGAAAAGGGCTCTCTGTTGCACTCTTCTTCTGCCGTGTGCTGGCCTTGCTGATCAAGGTTGGGACCAGCGACAAAAACTACTTGCTGCGCTATTGGAATCTTTAACTATAGATTTCCGGCAGCTTCAGCACACTTCCCCAGTTTCACCTCAGGCTGCCTGCCCTATAATAACCAGCACACTTACTCTGTTAAATGATCTTGTGACTGGAATGCAGTCTGAAAGTTCTAATACCAGACAGCTTCTGTATTCAGCAATTCAGGTATTTCATATTTTTGTATTTCTCTTTGGAATTTCTCCTTTTTATTATTATTAGTATTATGATAAGGTAAGAGAAAATAATTCATACTAGTGTTGAGAAGTAGTAATTCTGATTAGTTTTTTAACTGAAAAATATCTTGTTATTTTTCTACATTAAATATTATTAGTGTATGTCATGCAAATCAGGAGTACAAATAATGTTGAATTGTCTGGTTCTGTTCTGATGCTGTCAATAGAAATATTTTGTATTTGATGTACAAGTCATATGAAAGGGGAGATATTTATATATTATTCTTTCTTTTCAGATGAATATATACCAGACATTGTCAATGTTTCCAACGTATGTTCATTCTCCAAGTGTGTGTGAAGTCATTTTAGATTTTTTCCTGACTGCTTTTGGTGGTCTGCAACAGCAGCTTGGTGCTTCGTTTACAGAAACAACTGTCCAGACTTTCTTAGATGTTTTTACAAGGTATACTTATTTCTTTATTAAAGGTACGATAACTTTTAAATTTTCTAAGTATCAGTAATATAACCTTTGCTTTCTGTTTGAAGGGAACATCTCTCATCATCTCTAGGTCAGGAGGGTGGGGCAGGTGCTCGTGTAGTGGACAAATTTTTGCAACTTTTACAACTTGTCATGGCTGAGCCTGGACCCCAGTTTAAGCGTTTTGTTCCTAGCACCATAACACTTTGTCTGGATCATGTCTATCCACTGGTAATTTTCTTCCACTTTTGAATCATATTGGAGCTAAAACAAATGTTTTTCTGGTTCTTTTTTAGGGTATTAATAAATAATTAATTCTAAATTGTATTTTAATAATAAAAGTATTTCAAATTTTTGCTGGAGATTTGATTAAGCCTAGCTGACAATTTTTGTAGAAATTCATTAATTATATTTGTTCATAGGTAATGCACAAATTTTTATCACAATTATTTATGTGTTATAGAATGCATGATTTTCTTATATTTGGGCCTTCGTAGTAATGAAACATAATCTAATTTGAAAATGAAATTAATTACAGGTTGCAGAAACACCTTCTCCTGATATAAAACCTTCTTTGTTTGCACTTCTTCATGCTATTCTAATGCATAAATGGCAATATTTCTATCGCTCATCGCTTTTGCAAACAATGAATCAAATGGGCAATGAAACAGTAGAACATAGAGAGGAATTTATCAAGATACTACAGGCTTATGGTCAGTCCCTTTTACAACCAGATATTAATATATTTGGCCAAAATCTTCGCAGTCTAGAGCAATTAAATAGCAAATGGAAACTTTATCACAAAGTGAGTATATTATTGTTATAAATATTATTGATATTAGTTTGATTGTTTATTAACATTATTTTAATTTCCTCAAAAACTGTCCATCTCCAACATCTGTTTTTAATAGCTCCCATTCATGAAAACAACAGGCTATTTTACATTTTTAACCCTTCAGCCACATTACTTGAACTCTGGCTACCCAGAACACTTCTTAGGAAGCTGCCTAAAAATAGTTTAAACACTTGCAATTTTTCGATCTTGTGAACGTCAAGTTTTCAGTGTTTGTGCCAAGATCATGTAAAGTAGTTTTCTCAGTTACTCACTAAAAGTTGACTGAAAAATAAAAATGTCTTGATCTTACTGCAAGTTTATGGTGGCCTAATATTGTGAATAAGTGATGTTCATCAGTTGTGAAATGTGCATGATCTGTGGTACTATTTCAAAGAATACCAAACAAAAATTAAATTGTTAATACATTAATGTGACAAAGTAAATGTTTTCTCACTCAGTGTTACAATCCCTTGAACACTAGTGTCTGAATCAGAATAATCAAAACCGAAATCAGTCAATTGAAGGTAATGCACTTAATGACTAAGACTTCAGATACAACCATAGAATAAAGAATTTCCTCTTTAGTCTATGATATAACTTCCTAGAACAAGTCAATGAACAATGGCAATCCACTCAAAGGGTAAATATGACATGGATCTATTTTTAAGACTATGAACAACCCTAGTATAGATTTTGTGTGGTGCTTCCTTGTTTTATATTTGAATATATTTATTTCCTCTTGACTGATATTGTCTTTCATTTTCTTCTTCTTCTTCTTCTTCTTCTGCTGCTGCTGCTTCTCCTGTTTCTTCTTCTGCTGCTTCTTCCACTCCTCCTTCTTTTGCTTCTTCTTCCGCTTCTTCTGCTTCCTGTTCTGCTTCTTCTTCCATGTTTTCTGCTTCATCTTCTTCCGTTTTTTCTTTCTTTCTTTCCTTTCTTTCCTTTCTTTCCTTTCTTTCCTTTCTTTCCTTTCTTTCCTTTCTTTCCTTTCTTTCCTTTCCTTCCTTCCTTCCTTCTTTCCCCATCTTCGTAATGATGGAATGCATTTTGAAACCCTTACTGGGCTTATTTTTATTATCATTAGGAGTAATCCACCATCACTTTTCTATAGTTCATAAGTCTTAATACATGTCGTCAAGAGGACCCCCAGGTAGCATCTCCGAGTACATGCCTCTCTCATACATGCTTCTCTGTCACTACCCAGTGGCCAGAATTAGGAAGGAATTAGGAAAGTGATAGAGTTTAGGACAGATCACAAGGGTTGGACTAGCCCTTGTGAAGCAACCGAACTTGTATTGTCGGAAAAAATTTCACATGAGTGTGTCCAGGAATCGAACACTAACCTCCTTGGTGAAAGGCGAGCTACTTCACTCATGAGCCACAAGCTATCCCTAATGATTACTGTGTGTAATATTGACTTACCTCGTTTTCTGTTTCAGCGTTTGTTTGGAGAAGAATTACTCAGTCAGTTTGTGACTGTATTATTACATTCCCTCATCCACAAGTCTCACGCTCTTCTTGAAGAAGAAATTACAGTTGCAATTTACCACATGGCTGCCGTTAACTTCAAAGCATTCCAAAGTGACTTTCTACCACAGTTCCTACGCTCAACTGAGGGCCTTGATGATGGTCAAAGGAGTATTTTACAAAGGAATTTCAAAGATGATGTGGTATGTAAACAGAACAATTTAGTAGGGGTGTATTGTTTTTCTGACTGGAATAGAACAGAACAATTGAGCAGGGATGGGTGTAGTTCCTTTTTTTTCTTTCCTTCAAGGAATAACTGAATCAAATTTGTGAGTGAGAAAATTTATTTAGAAGGAAAGCAAAATGAAATCAAGAATGTAGCTTCTGATTTGTATATTGTATGGGGGGTTATAAACACATTCAGGCCAATTTCTTAAACAAAAATCCTTATCGGGACACAGAACATTCATAATTCAAAGTAAAGAAGACCTGCGAGTCTTTATTAAATGAACACTAGGTTAACAGAGGAAGTCCAGGAAAAAACTACAAAATAATCCCTTTGGTAATCAGAACACAAGAGAATGAATTATAATTGCTGAAATAACAGTGAGCCAATGTGTGAGCTGTGTGATGCTGTCACTGATTTAGGAATGTTGAAACATTCCCCAAATTCGGAAATCATTAGAATGGTCATCAAATATCGCTCATTGGGTTCCATTCCATTTTAGGACCATGGTAAACTTTTCTATGCCTTTATATTGTATTCTGTAATGTATATATTTGCAATGTAGGTTTGTACTATTTTGAATGAAACTAAAAATGTTCAATTGTTTTCTTTTTTAATCCTTTTCTAAATGAATTAGAGTTAATACAAGATTTTTTTATATATCTGAAATAGTCTTTGTTTGTTTCCTTGGACAATCACAAGTATACTTCCAAACATTTCATTGCCACAAATTCTGTAAACAGAGTTTTTATTTGTGGTTTATTGTAGAAAGATTTTTTTCAGAAATTGTTCACCACAGAAACGTGGACAATCGATCTCTTTCATTTAAAATCAGTTTTAACCCTTCAACACGGTGGCGAGGATGTGCGCGGTAGCATTTGAAGGCGACTTTGAGTGAAAGGGTCTGTCAACAGCACCGCAGAACCAGGTAGCCAGCTGAGCACATCTGCTGCAGGAGCATCTCAGCTCAGGCGGCATTGCGATTCTGAGTGCTCTACCCTGAGAATGCATCGCTTCACACCAATAATACCAATTTATTATATCAATAATAAAATTATGACGATTATAAAAATGACGATAATTTATTATAAATATGACATACACACTCGTATCAATAAACATTTTCAGATAATGATACCACGTATGTCTGACAGTCGCAATAATTTAATATGAAACATAGTACATAGAAGATGAGTATTGTAAATTAATTGTTTCCATAAAAAGCAGAAATAGAAACACTTTAATTGATATTAAACTATTTGTATCGAAAATCACTCAAAAAGAAACAAAAAATTCGCAGCAACACACTGCCAGCGTCTGTGCACAGCACCGCCAAGTGACAAGTGTCTGTAGGCGGCACACCACAAATGAGAGGAAAAACAGGTAAATGTCCCTTCCATCCCGAGACTGCTTACCACAAATGGAAAGGAAAATCCATGCTGTCCAGGTATGGCTTACCGCGTTTAGAAAAGAAAGGAAATTGCCGTCTGCAGACGGCATACCACGCTGAAGGGTTAAATATTTGTTTTGATGTGATAAAAAAATAAATTTGAGAGTGCGTGTCATGAAAACGGATGAATGTTGTTATACTTTAAGCAGCAACATTCGAAATACAGACAAATGTGTCTACGCTGGAATCGATCGGGACAAGAAAAAATTTCGGTTTAGGGAGCTTTCCGTTTTATGAAGGGTTGTGCATTTTGTGACACTTCTGATATCAATATTTCTGTTCTGAAACTAGTAAATTAATATAAGTAAAGAAGTAATTAAAGTAAAGTAAAAATTTCATGATTTTATTGCGATTATTAAAATAGATTTACGTATAAAGTATTTATGGAAGAAATCACCATTAAATGAATATTAAACCTTCTTCATTTACAGCTTCTAAGTTCCTCTTGCTTCCCTAAGTTTGACCTTTTCATCTAATGTTAGAGTTTAATGGTTTTTGCATTATTAAAGTGGCTGTAAAACTCGAAAATACACACCACCTCACATTCTAATGGTTTTAATTGGACTGCTTGTTGACTCTTTCAATGCATAATATGTCACAGCCCACTATTATGATCTTCTGATACCCTCGCATGGCCTTGAGCAATGCGTCTCTACCTAAAGGGTTATGGTTTTCAACATTTGACAGGGAGAGGGGCAAATAGAAGCCAAGCCCATGCACTTTCTCACACTCAGAGTTGGGGGAAGGGGGTTTCCCTTAAGGGCTAAGCCTTCAGAGACAAGTGACCCCAATGTCAAATTCTACGCTGTCAACTGAAGTCCCTTTCCTTCACAGTGCAGTTGCCATGCACCACTAAATCGCGTGGGATAGAGAATTTAAAGCAGACTTGCAGATGAATTCTTTACTTCAAGAATATCGTGGGTCGCTGCCAATCGCATTAAATTAACAGGAATTCTGTTTTACAAAGATTTTTCCCCTACAGGACCAGAAAAACCGTTCCATTTCATGCTGTCTAAAATGCCATATATGTTAACAACTTCATATCATGACAAATGCTTGAACCTTTCTTCTTTTTTGCCCAGGGTTCTTCATTTCTAGCTGCCTTGTGCTCTTTCTCATGTTCACAAAAGTAAAAAAGAAACTACAGAAGTGAATTTCTGATTAGTATACCATATATACTTAACTCAAATAATCCCTGTATATCCTTTTTAAAAATTAGAAGCTAATAATTGGGGTGCGGGTATTATTCTCGTCAATGTTAGTATTGTACGCGCACATTTTCTTGGGCCCTGGAGTACCTACCCCCACTCCTTTACTACCTTTAGTTGAATTAAGAATAAATTCTAGCAATGAGCATTATTGACAAAATCTGATAACCAAAAATGTTTACTTCCATGTAATAGAAAAACAAGCTACAGATTTTTTACTACAGTATTTTACATTGAAAAACAAGCTACAGATTTGATATAAAAGTCCTGTCGGCGAAATCTTCCTCCTCCTCCTCTCCCCCCTCCCGTCACACAGCGTGTGAAATGAGTGCTTGAGGAAACGTACGCAGATAATACCATGAACTTTGAGCTTGATCTTTCACCGCGAAAAAAATTATGCATGATAGGAGAAGCAGAACAATTTGCTTACGGCACAGTAGGAAAATGTGGATAGTAGTTGCATTCGTCATTGGCGTAAGAACAAAATGCGGCTTAAAGAAACTAATATTAATTGGCTGCCCAAAGCAAACTTATTATTATTTTATTTTTAAGTTATTTTTCTTTTATTAAAGGTAGGGGATTGTTTTGAGCTCATTTTTTTTGTTCATTTTCATTAGGGGGGGGATTTCCCAAGATTCCTTTCCGTAAAATTAGGGTGCAGATTTTATTTGAGTGCAGGGATTATTTGAATATATATGGTAGTCTGTCTTGTTAGGCTTAATTTTCTCCACCTGGAACTGATTTCAAATCTATTTGATGTAATTGTCCTGGAAAAATATGAACCCAAAAGTATTACAAAAATTATAAACAAGGTTAGAAAAATCTGTTCTACATTTTTAGGAACAAAGCTCTAACAAAGATTGGATCAGTATTTACAATGAAAAGCTGTTGACACATGTAGAACAATGTTAAACGATAAAGCTGAGATTTATCTGGATGCCAGTGTGCATGCAGTCATGACTTAGTTTTGGTGAGGGACAGCCTTGATAGGTAGCAGACCCAGACTATATTCTCTTAGCATCAATTTGGTGATTTTTCTGGGCATTTTGATGGAAATACTGCCCAGTTCTCTTTCATGTAAATACTGATACTTCTGCCTCCAATTAACGAAAGAAGAACAAAATTCACAAGAATTCCCGAATAACTGTACAATACTCAAATATTTATTCATTGAAACATGACATTTAAAACATGTATGTTCGAATGGTTATCCAAATTGAGTTACTAAAAATAATATTGCTGCACTGTTTTGGGGCTTAATTTATTCATAGATTTAACCAGTAAAAGGCCAAAATATACTCAAATTTTTGGCATACTGAAGTCATGTGTTCGCTGACTTAATTGCACCTTATTGAATTTTAAGAGTTTGTAATAACTGCTGTGAAACATGCGATTTGTTTTTTGGTTACATATTTTTATGTATTTGTTTGAATAAAACAGAATAATCTGATATTGTAAAAATTTTGAAAATTTAACTTGTAATTTTTGTGTTTTTCTGTAGAGGGATTGAAAGTCTTTCTCACTCCTGACAAGTTGATTTAAATAGTATTGATCTTTTTCCTTTTCTTTTTCAGGATCTTCCTTCCTTTACACAAAATGTGCAGAGATTAGTCAATGATTTACGGTGTTATCGCTTGTGCAATTATAGTCTTCCTGCTGGAAGCATTAAACTATGACCTTCTGTTATATAGAAGTGTGGCATCATGGTATGTACAAAATTTACTCATTTTCTTCCACAGTTTACATTCTTTCTGGTTATCTTCTTCTGTCTGTTGTTTTTAAACTCTAACTTCCTTTTTCTTAATCTTGTACATTTTTGTCTGTCTGTAATGAGTTGCAATTTTTTAAAATTGTCTTTCTCATTAGAACATTCTTTCTTATCATTATTGATATCTGTATTTCAAGGACCATTTACCATTGTAAACTTATTTTAAAGTTCTTGTAAAATATAATTACTGTGGCTATTATAGTGTTTAAAATTAAAATCCATCAGATTTGGGTATAAATCCCTCTGTTCGACAATCCTTGCTATTATTGAAGGTAAGGGGAGGGGGGATTACATTAATACTTTTGAGGCCAATTTTTACTATCTCCTTCCTTCTGTGCCAGTCAGTTTTCAATTTCCTTCATACTTCTGTACCATTTATATTTGTCATGTTTTGATATGCTGTAATAACCCACTCAAGTAAGCTAGAAATATGATTCTTACACTGAAATATGCCTCGATATTTCTGTTTATAGTTTGTATGATACCTCTGAAAAAATGACATCATGTTTTGGTATTCAAAAAAATATGTAACTATGGTGCATTTCTCTATGTATTTAATATACATGATGAATTACATTGGAATGTACATGAATAATTGTAAAAATGTATTGTACATGTAGAAATGAGAATATCACATTTCTTTTCTTTACTTCCATTGCATTTACATTATTTACATCAAATAATAGAATGAAAGTAAAATGACTTGGTGGTTATTTTTAAATAAATTTACTTTTTGCTGCAGCACTGAACATTTCTTAGGTATTGTACATCCATAAGGTACTAGGAACCTTAAATTAAAATTGGAACCATTTCCTTTTTATATTACAGGCATAACAGTCCTTGAGAAAATGCCACCTCAGAAATATTAAATGTGTAATGTTCAAAGTGTTGATTAATACCACATTATTCTTTTTAGTTTCTCTTTTTCTTCTCTTTATCCTCTTCCTCCATCATCTTCTTCCTCTTCCTCCACAACCGTAGCATCTTCAATTTTACCACAACTGTAGAATTTTTCAATTGCACCTAGTTGGCTTCCTCTTTGAATGATGCATCAGTACAAACGTACGGTACCATGTGATTGCTATTGCTGAAGCCAATATTTGTATCAAAAACTGCTGTTGTCAATATCATTAATTGTAGAGATATACTATTAAAATTATGTCGAAATCTTAAACGGACAATCTGATGAGATAAAACATACATTACGTGTAGGTAATAGTCTTATAGGTAATGGTAGGTAATAGGCTTATGTGCTACTTAGTTGTAACTAACTTGCACATAATAGCCTAATTTAACTCACTTATAAAATAAATGACTAAATTAATGAATAATATTTGTATTGTATTTTTCACTTTTTCAGTTGTATGTTTTTCCTTGTTTCAGAACATTGTGTTGAAATATGGAAAATAGTTGCCTACTGAAGGTGCACTTATTGAAAATTAAAATTTGTGTGTCTGAGTGCGTGTGGGTGTAAAGAGATGTATGAAATGAATGCAGATATTTTTTATGAACTTACAGTATAAGTAGACTACTTGTTGCAAAAATTTATATTTGTTATTAATGCATTTGTGTAATTTAAAGTGACAATTGTTTCCCTTTTTGGAGAATATTGCTTATAGTTAATTCTAAAATTTTGTTGTGTAAAATTTTTGTACATTATTTTAATCTGTGAGTTTTGCACAGTTACCTATGTACAAAAATTATTAGCTTGTAATGTGTGAGTGGACTGTCAAGTTCACAGTGATATTGATTTTTGTTGAAACCTGAAATCTTCAAAACCTGATCTTTCTAGTTTGTTCTAACAAAAGTATCCTCAGTTACAGTTTACTAGTTTGAACTCCTTATTTGCAATATTTTTGATATGCAAATGCAAATTACATTTTGCAATGATAAATAATGTTAAAATGATAAAATATGATAAATTATGTTATTTGCATTATTTTTGATATGCAAATGCAAATTGCATATTTGATATGCAATATGCAAATTTGGTTTTCAATGAATTATAATTTATTGTCCTACAAAATAATTCTACCTGAAGATTGTAAATTCTTATATAAAAAAGTTTATATATTATGTTATTATCAACCTCTCATGTCACAGACTGTTGTCACAGATGTGAAATCAAATATTTGTATGTGATGATTGCTTATTTTATTGTGAGAGATGGAACTTTGATATTGACAGTTGGGCAGTCTCTCTTCGTTTCCAAGGCAATGGCAGTTGCGGGGCCAATTAGATATGTTTTACCATAACCCCTGCTGACTTTCAGAGCTGATCACAACCAACGGCTGACCTTCAGTGCTGATCACAACCAACGGCAGGATACAGTTTTGGGCATAGGCAAGGGGACAAGTCACTGCTTTCAGTGTCTCAGACTCAAATGAAATATAGGAGCATGATAAGAGAGTAAGTAATAAAGAAGATTTTTCATCTTGACAGGAAACTCTTCAGCTCTACAAAAGTCTGTGTTCTGTGTTTGGTAATATCACACCACATGCTCACTAGCTGTCTGTACCAAAGAAAGATCTCTCAAAGAACAGTACATAATGTCAACCATGAATTTCTTTTTGTTATGGTAACCAGCATTCAATTTAGAAACAGCTGTCTTTGATTTCACTTTCAAAGGAATAGTGTCATGTTATGTCAAAACATGCCTTGATATTTCTTTCTCACTAATGGTTTGCTTCACACATGGTTCATTTACTGGGTTAACTGCCAAAACAAAATGAAATTTACTTAAAAATAAAATGAATGAAGAATGTTATTTTCCACTTTCATATAGTTTTTGCGTTTGAAACTTCGGTTTATTCAGCTTTGGTCTTTCGTGATAATACATACATATATGATGTTCGTGATTTTTTTTAGAGTAAATTCATTTGTTTGGGCTGCTAAAATATTGTAAGTTGTCCCTACCAACTAACAATTTCATTTGAAAATTTACTCTTACTGCAAATAATTGTTGAATTGGATTCTCCAAAGAGCAGTCATAATAAATTTTGTTCAATTGAATATTCTGGAATCAATTCATTTTTCTCTGAAGGAACTTGTGCTTGGAATTTTCTAGGCCAAAAACTTCCAACCTTGGCTTCATTATCTCATTAAGTATCAAATATTTCACCTTCGTAGGAAGGATGTACGATACTTGTAGGTGTAGCAATTTTAGACCCCGGAACACCACCTATGTCTTAGAAAAAATCTAATAAGTTCCGAGAGTTTATTCATTCAGTTACTACATTCCACATTCTATTTGCAGTGATGTCAAGAATGTCATGATATGTTGAACAGAAAATTGTTTTTATCTAGTGAAAGTATTGTGTTATACATGTTTCTCTAAAATTGGAATACGTAAACCTTCACTTAATTTTGTACAGCTTTCAATATTTCTGTGGACTGATATCAAGAAAATTATTTGAAATTTTAATTGTACTTTTCTATTGGCATTTCACATTTCTTGAAAAGATTCAACCAACTCCACATCACATTAAAGAATTGGTTGTGATTACATTAAAGTTTGTTTTGAAAAGTTTATTTTAAACATTTCCCAAGCTTTTGTTTATTCCATTCATTTTAAATTAGAATTCAAACATGTTTAATGAAGTGACTTTGTTAGAACTATTTTTTCTAAATAGTTAGGTTTTTGGTGGAGATCAGGTTTTTACATCTCTGACGCTGGAGCTTTATGAAATATCTCTCAAGTTTTAAAAATAAATGATGTATTTTAAATACTGTGATGTTGGAAGGTTTATTTGTGTTAAAAAAAAAAATAAGTTCCAGGTTTGTGCGAGTATATTAGTTACCTAATATAATGTTTCAATGAAATGAAGCTCAGGTGTTTTTTTGCTTAAGACCTATAAGTTAATTTACTTTTTTGTTAGAATCTGTACATGATTTAGAACATTGCATTGGCATTTTAACATTCCCAACTAATTTTTAGCAAACAAACGAGATTTATTGAAAACAGTGTATCTTTCGCGTTTTGTTTCAAGCTTTATCTTCTTTTTAAAGAAATTGAAAACTCTTATAGGGACTAGAAAACTAAAAAATTGTGTTTTATTTGTGTTATTGGATATGTGATCTCTTATTCTCTATTTGGTTACATTAGTGAAGTGATCTCTTTTCTTGCTTTTTGAAAATTCTGTACTGTTCTGTTCTTGTCGTTCATGTTGTAGAGTTTGGTTGTTTTTTAATGACAAATTTTCTCCTGTCAGTTTCTAGAAGTATTTTTCTGACTTACTGTTTGTGGTCTACAGTATTTTACAGTGAAATAACACTTATCAAGTATTTCCATAATTCACAATTTTTGTCTTAAAAACAAGGGATCTCTCAAAGTTACATAAATCAATATATTAATGCCATATGTAATGTGGTACATTTTGTGTTAATGTATTTAACTTAACCTTGGAACTTATTTTTTCCCCTTGTAGTTATTTATTTAGCCCATCTTAAGAAACACTCTCTGCAATAGGCATTTTAGTAATTTGTTGCATTTGCTTGTGACACCCAATACAGTCATATTTTATGGGAGTCAAAAGAAATTTATGTTAATAGGATGTCATGTCTCTACATAAGCAACAAACGAAAGTATTACTTTTGTATGCAAAGACCATTTTCAATAAATATTTGTATCTATTTATGATTTATTGTGTTGTTAAATCACAAATCTTCCCGAAACCTGCCTGAACCATTACATACAAAGCTGCATACTATCATCCTACTATATTATCTTTGTATTTTTAAAATATTGAACACAAGTTATTTTTAAAAATTAAATCATCAAGGCTGACATGTCATGGGGAGATACCCAGAGATCTCAACTATGTAGTAGCTCTCAAAATATTGAGCAAAAAAGGTTTCATTTGAACAATCAATAGCATTGGATATTATTGATCATTATTAAAAAGAAAAGTGACTGTGATATTGAATTGTTTACAGAACTTGCAAATATTAAAAATTAAATTAAATTCTGCAGTAATCCGGACTGGCTGAAGTGGATTAAGGCAACGACTGTTGCCTGTGTGACCAGGAGGTTCTAGAGATTGAGCCTCAACAGAGAATTTTTGACACCACCTTGATAGGTAGGTAAAATTGCCTGAAGGAGAATTCTAGATGCTGGTTGGGCTGTTTGATTGTTTTCCAAGGTTTCTTTAATCAATATCAGGTGAATGCCAGAGCAGTATCTTACCAAGCATGCCATTGACCACATGCGATCTTTCCTTCCTCATATTTTTCTTTGCATGTTCCCTGACATTTGTACACTCGCACATGCTCTCACACACACTTGCACTACAATGGAGCTTCGAGGTTGTTCCGGCTGGGGTGGTGCCCCACTGATGGAGATACCTGGAGAGAGTAACCCACCAGCCAACATCTAGATTGGCGCTGGATCTAATGTTCCAGTGAGGGAAGAACGCTGCCACCTCCCAGGATGTAATATGCACTTGTAACACTTATGTGACTACTGAAAATAGCAGTTGACATAAAAAATGAATCTGCAATTTATTCTATTGTTTGATTACAATGATTATCTACAAGTTTTTTTTAACATTCCCCTGAGATACACTTGTTTGCAATGGTAATTGGGGGTTACTGCCTAAGAAAGTAGTTGATAAATTTAAATTCAATAATATCTGCAATCACATCCAAAAATTGATGAATTTTGATTAGGGTTGAGTGAAAGTTGAAATGTCTTCATTTATGTTAATGCAATTTTGCATCTATTAATGGAGCAACTAGTTAAGCCTCTGTCAATCTTATAGCAAAGGAACAAGAAGAGAAGAATGAAGGGAGGGGAGACACTAGCAGTTGATGACTTGTGAAATAACACTGAAAATACATCTGCTGTTACAGATCCAGGAGGCTGCTGACAACAATAACATGACAATTTAGATGGAACCTGCTGAATTGACGAACTATGAACTGTGACCAAGAGCATGTACCTTTGACCAAGAATATACACTATTGACCACAAGACAACTGGACTGCAAATCTCTGGTGAAGGACATGAACAAACTTAATAGGCATTCAGTGACAGCATGTTACAGCATTTCATAATAATAAAAAAAGAAAACAGAAACAAACAAAAAAAAATAAAAAAAAAAAAGAGAAGCTTGCGTGCCTATTGAAGTATTGAACAAGCCCTTCACCATTACAAATGATGAAAGTTAGACCCTATTTTTCCTGTTACATACAATTCCAGTGAGCAACTTAGAGAATTAGAGACAAAGGATACAGCGGAATAAGGTGGTGAAAACTGCCCCCAAACCAAATCAATAATTGTGATGGTCATATAAAAGATAATAAAAATTGCCGTAGATTTCCAAAAAACCAGCCTCCTAGGGCAATCTGCTGCAGAGATATAAGAAACTGGTTTTTCATGTTTTATTTTTTTTTCAATGTCAATTTGCAAGTATCAGGCTGACAAAAATTGGAGAGATGGGTAAAAATAGTTGATTTTAGAGTATTTTTGTCAATCAATTCTGATACCAAATTCAAATAGAAAAAATAATTAAATTTTTGAAATGGATTTTCAACAAGAATCATGTTGGAGTACTGTCTCAGTTTATTTCTCTAGAATGTGTCTTATAACGTTCTTTAACATATAATATTGTAAGATTTTTAAACAATGTGGACGATAGTGAAAAAGAATTAAAACCAATTTTATCAGTTACAAAATTTGAAAATCTTTCCTAGAAAGAAACTATATTTCCAGCACCAGTAGTTTCGTTGTAGGGCCTGTTTTGTTTCTAGTCAATAGATTTCATGTGCTTCGGACTTCAGTTTCATAACGTACTTTAGTTTCTGTGCCCAACAAACAATAACAAAATGCCTAATTTTGTATAGTTTTGTTTCTGTTGCCATCCTTTCTGTGAACTATTGGACTAAGTCTTGAACTTGGCAGACATTCTGTTCTCCCTTATGAAACTTGATGTGCAAGAACCCAGAATAAAATGCCGGAGTTGCATTGGAAACCAAATGTCCTGGCTCAGTTGCACCATCTTTCTGACTAAGTAGACAGTGACAACAATTAGTGCATATCAGAGGTATCTGCTCTATCTAAAGCTATTCAGGCGCCCTTGTCAATAATTTTAGTTGATTTGAATTGTGTACATGTTTATTATATATTCGTATTTTGAATTTTGAAAATTCCATTATTAATATAATGTATAACACAACATAATGTATACAAATTGATGGAAATAGGCACATTAGCGACGTGAGACATATTTTAAAAAAATTACATTTGTGTAATTTTTGAAAAAATAAAAGAATACACCAAAATGAACTTTACATCATATTAAACAATGCCATTACCATTGGAGAAGTTTTGAAGAAAATATTTGGAGCCTTTTTGAGAAAGTGGCATTTGAGCCTTTCTGAAAATGTGGAATTGTGAGCTCATTTTAACAGAAAACTGTTGAGTTTTTGAGAGACTTTATATGACATTCAATTTTATAGTTGTAGGAAGATGCTGAAAAAATTCAAACATTTATAAGTTCCACCTTTACCTTTATAACCATCACCTTTATAAGTTTATTATACTCTATTCTTACAAGAAATTTAAAGAAAAATTTTGGAGCCGCTTTTGAGAAAATTTTGAAAATATCCGGGGATCTTTGTTAAGTACCCCCAAATTTTAAAGAATGTTTTTCAAAATTTCAAAGCTTTAACTAGAGCCAGATGGACAGGGGATTCTTCAATTTGGAAAAGATAGTACGCATGGTTTAGGTGCTATTATCCGAATAAAAGAAGAATGTGGTTGACAGTTCCCGGCGACATGGTGACGTTAGCTCCGTAACCTAGGCAACAGCGAATCAGAAGTATCGCCATTTGCCCGATGTTGTCACGTTTGAACTGCGAAATGAATCGCGTATCCGGAGTGCTGCAATTTATCGGCTGAGCGTCGACGTGTGTTGAGCTTACAATGTCCAAGTGTAAGTGAGAGCGGGAATTCAGAGAAGCGTGTTCTGTTAGATTTGTTGTTATTGTTGTATTTTTTCTCCTTGTTATTGTTCAAAGCGCGTAGTACGCGGCAACGCCGCCCCCTTCCACACCGAACTGTCAACCACATTCTTCTTTTATTCGGAGTATAGTACTGTTCATCGACAGACGGACTTTTTGGAGGAAAAAAAAAAAAAAAAAAAAAAAAAAAATTTCTGTATCAGGGGACCCCAAAACGTGTATTTCCGTTAAAATCTGGAAATCGATTTTCCGCAACATTACATAACTATACTATGCATATTATTACGTATTGCTCCGTATATGCGTATGTATACGAGAAAGTAAAAATCGTAAGTATACCTTTCCATACAAAATCTGACACTTCCAAACAGAAAAGATGAGCGTAATAATGTTTTTACAGCACTAGATGACTGAAAGACAAACGTGCCTACTAGATAGCAGATTCTGAGATGACTTATCTTTTCACTGACTAGTCAATTATTGGCGAAGAGAGACAAAATGGAATACAGTGTAATTAAGAAACCAGCCCCAAAATGTCTGCTGACTTGGTAAACTTCCATGACACTGAAACAAACTTCTAACAACTTTTGACACTATCTACCAAAAACATTCTGATACTGCCCAAATCTGAGGCGACCTCCAGAAAATAGCTGAGACGTTAGCTTTCACATTATCAAACAAAATCTCAAATACACCTTCCACTAAGTTTAGTGGTACATCCATACACAATATTTCCCAGAGACCATCACAAAAAAACTAACAATTTTCTCCTGCTGCAAAGGGAATCACTGCCCAGGGGAACATCAAACAAAATGTTTAAAACGAAAAGTATTGAAGTAAATCAGCTGTTACGGTGTCATCCAATCAGGTTGAACGCCACAATTCTGACGGCACTGTAGTGACGTGTAAGGTCCCAATTGGACGAGACAGTTAACAGCTGATCACAGTAAAAACCGCTGTATAAATTACATACGTCTTGTTAATATTATGCATAAAGATGCCAAAATTCGCATTCGTGTACAAGGCGAATATTTGAATTCTGAAGATATTACATGACTGACGATGATATAATTTTGATTCGGTGAAACGATTTCTACAAAAAATTAACACAAAATATCATTGCTTCTAGTTATACATCAGACGACTGTCTCTCAGTTTGATACAATTTTATAGTTCACAAGAGAGTTGATACTGCAGTCGATGGGGAGCCAAAAGGGGGGCCACCTTACAAAAGGTGAGATAGATTTTATTTTTTATTTTGTTTATATTGTTATTAGTAAGAAAACGCTAAGTTTTCCACCTTCGGGAAAAGTGTTTGTAGCCAAAAACCAAAACAATTTCAGACATTTCTTTTGTGGTTTTGGCGTAATAACTTTTTAATGGTTGATCTTAGCGCAAAAATAGTTATGTACAATTTTAAAGGTTATTTTAAAATTTCACACATTTTTATTTTTTATTCTGATATTGTCCAAAATTGCTAATGGTCTCTCTAATACAGTATTTTTGAATTCCTAATGTCATTGGAAATAAAAAGGTATGTATGAGGATCACAAATGGTATGGTGTTCCAATGGCAGTCTCTGTGTCTTTGCCCCAAATACCAACTGAAAGTTCAACAAAATTAAACAAGAATGAAAAATAATAAGATAAATAAATTATTACATTTATTAATCATAAAAATTACCATTTTAATTACAAGAAATTCTACCTTCGGGTCTGGTCTGGTAATAACCTCTACAAGTTATTTTATTTTTTGATGCTATTGAAAACGCATATCAACTGCGTGTTTACCATTGTACACATGTCTAGAAATATCACAAGCTAATATGCTAGGATTAGCTTCTAGTTTCAATTTTATTATTATTATTATTATTATTATTATTATTATTATTATTATTATTATTATTATTATTTTACTGCTCGGACAGCTTTCAATAGAAGCCATCTTGCCCAATAAATGTCCAGACCGATATATACTCTCTGGTCCAGACCGATTGTAGCGCTATACGCGAGAACTAGCCTCACACAAGCTTCAAATTTAGACTGAGAGTGAATCCACCTATCTTTCTTTTACCGTGAGCGAACCCTAAAGTAAGAATTAGACAACATATTTTATATTAACGAAACTCAAAAGCAACATTATGTATACAAAAATTAATGTCAATTCAGTTTCATGGGCAGGAATCACGGAAGTCTTTTACCACTACACTAATACTATTTAGTAGCTCTCAATGGGCATTAAATATTTAATACGGTCTCCAATAAAATAAATTTAATCTTAATAGTTCGGTCTAGAGAACGTAGTTTTGAAAAGCCTCGTTAGATAGCGCGGTCAGGAGGGAGGGATATCCATCGCCATAAACCTTTCGGGCCAAGGCATTTTCGACAGTTACGTTTCTTGCGCTATTTTAATTCTTTGTTGACTTGTGATCATTGAGTGTTTACGTTACGATGGTGACTATAAATGTGTTTCTTTATTCGTGGTGCCGAAAGGGTTGTTTGGCCGTCATTAAGTGGATTCAAAATAATGAATTGATTGCGTCAGGGTTTAAGTGTACAATGTATAAGTGTCCTATGGGATTGGCCATATGGAATGAGTTGTGTGATATCTTCGAGTGGAAGTGTAGTAAGAAAGATGTCATTCATAAGCATAAGTGTTCTGTGCGGAAGGGGACGTGATTCGCTCGAAGAAAAATAAATTTGAAAGATTGTCTTTCCTTGGGGACGTCCCCAGCTGATACGAAACATGAAGAAATTGCAGTTTTGTAAGTTTTATTCTTATATTTCAGAGTGTTTTTCGTAATGTTAGGATGACACCCTTCTACTTCCTCCCCCTCCCCTCCCCCATTCTCCTCCCCCTTCCCCCTCCCCCTTTCCCCCCTCTCTCCCGTGTTTCCCCGCTCGCTTCACTAGGGTGTACCGAGGTCTCAACTTTAATCAGAAGGGAGTGTGACAGTATTACTCAAACCTGGAAAAGACATATTAGACGCAAATAGACACCCTTTTATCAGCCTACTTCTGGCGCCCACTTCCACCTCGTACCGCCACTGTTGCGGGGAGAGGACAGAGGCCGCGAAGGCCCAAAGACGACAGTTGCAAGAGTTGCTACAGGAAATATTGCCCGTTTAATTTAAAATTACTCGTCCGAAAGTATAAATTACACTCAAATTACTATCAAAGGCGAGAAAAATATACGGATCCAGTTAAACAAATCGAAGTCGATTTAAGTTTTCGAAAACTAAAAATATCTCAAACAATATCTCTCCACCGTATTACATGCCCCCATGATTCCCTACTGTTGAGAGAATACTGCATTTCGATATTGTGAACCGTTTAGAAATTATGGGGCTGACCCACAGTTGGTGAGACTCCTGTATAAAAGGACAAGATTTATCCATTTTTTCGTTACCAGGGTCCGGCAATTAGATTTTTCTGTCGAAAATTTGCAGCATTATAATAATTTCTCTATACAGCGTGAGCAGTAGAGAGAAAATAAAAATCAGTTTTTTTTAAAAAAGGTCTTTTTTATAAAAAAAATGTACATTTTTAAAAAAAACGTTTTCACATAATTCACAATCATGAATTTTATAAAAACAAACATTTTTTCCTTTCATTTTTTTCCGCAGATAAAATAAGGAAGTCTTAAAAGAATGGCGCACGTCTCATTTGCTTTGAATTTTTGAAAATAGCAAATTTTTAAAAAAATGCGAGAAAGAATGTGCTGCTGTAGCACCACTAATTTGCCTTTTCCGGCGCCTGTTACAATACTTCCTCTTTTTTAACAAAGTAAGGACAAGAAATTAAAAACAATAGTGTTTATGCATTTTGTGTGTCCTAAAAATTACCTCGTTTCGTAAAGCTCTTAGAGTTTTAAAGGGATAAAAATATTGCGAAGTCAAGAGAAAATAAACGATTTTAAAAGGCTTTGAACAGGGGACTTATTTCTAAGAATTAATTATTTTTTATGATCGATCAAATAAAAAATGTATGTTTGGGGCAAACTCGTCTTCAAGTTACTGGAACAAAGTGGGTCGTTTGTTTTCTGCAGAAAGCAGGCTGGTAGGGAAGTTTAGATCATGGGTATATTTCCGTCCGGTTACAGATGTCGTATCCACCAAAACTGGTAAGTAATATTTAACAATACTTGGGTTTATTTAACGTGGCATCTCAACGTCACGCGCGAAAAAGGGAGAGGGAATACAAACTCCAATGGGGAGCTGCAACGTCACTACAGCTCCGACTTTTACGGCTCCGTATTGGAGTTTGCCTTCCCTCTCCCTTTCGCGCGTGACCTTGAGATGCCACGTTAAATAAATGCAAGAATAGGTAAATATCACTTCTCATTTTTTTAGGAATTTTCTTTATGGTGAACGCAATAGGAGATACATTATTCAATAACTGAAAACTACATTAAGCGCTCTCTCTGCTCTGATTTAAACGCAGTGGCGCTTCAAGGTCACGAACTGGAAGGGGAGAGGGAAATTGACTTTCAATCGGGAGCTTCCCTACGACTTCGGGACTATTGGAGCTCCCATTTGGATGACAGTGTCCCCTTCTCCGTCCAGCTCGTGACCTTGAAGCGCCACTATGTTTAAATCGAAATTTACAACAGTGAAACAATTTTGTTTGCTTGGAAAGGTATTTTCGGGATCAACTCTCCCTCTAGAGAATACCTCAAGTTCTTTTTAGTGAGTAATCCAGGTGCGTGAAATTGCGCCCGCACGAGCCACTTTCTCGCCTGGGAACCTTGTGGGACAGCTTCCCCTGGCTCTTCTCTCCCGTCTCCGCCAAATCCAAAAAGGGGTGTACAAGCGTTGCCAATGCTCTTTTAATATTGTCAGCAACACGATGGCAAGGGTAAACATTTTCCTCAGACTACAAGTGACAAGTGGAATTCTGACCTTGCCTTTTTAACAGATTTTATGAGTCACCTAAATAGGTTAAATAAGCAAATACAAGGAAGTGATCACTTAATATCTGATTTAATGGAAACTCTGAAGGGATTTGAAGTGACGTTAATCTTGTGAAAAAAAATCAGATTGCAAGCAAAAATGTTCACTATTTTCCAAATTTAAGATTTCTTGATGCTTATGTTGATACGGATAAATTTGATTTTGAAAGATATTCTAGATATTCAGATTTCAGATATGCAGATATTCAGATTTTGAAAGATATTCTAGATTATTGTAATAGCTTTCTGACCTAATTAAAAATTAGCACTAGAATATTTTTTTAAATAATTCATTGACTGACAATTAAAAAAAACTAAAAATAATGGTATATATTGTATTCAAGTCATGGAAATTAAATCAATAAATTGTAAAACATCATAAATTAGTAAAGCAATACACTCGAAGACATTGAAACTACAATAATAAAAACAAATTGAGACATATCTAGGGTTCAGGTTGATTAAGAAACTATTAGGAAAAAGTCAGGTATCATTTATACAAAATTTTGAGTATTATAAAAAACATTGGTCATGTGTGTGACGTCGCAAGCATCATCTCACCAACTACTAAGACACAAGAGGTTATTTAAATTAGGCACAAGTTCATCCGAGTTTACTTATGTATAGTATGACACAGGACATTTTTTATCAACTAGGGTCGAAACTTGAAAGGAAGAAATTATTAAAAAATATTTTAGCGCAAGTTTTAATAAGGTCAGAAAACTTATAATTAAACAAGACAACAATTTCTTAAAATATACTGATGTTTAATTACCGTTTGAAAGACCTCGATCAAATACGGGAAATGTTAGACACATTTGCCATGCCATTTCAGTTGAAAGCAGAGGATGTGCTACATAACTTGCAAATATAAATCATTGAACTACAATGCATCAGATTACTTCGACAAGAGTATACAGAAATTGGGTAAAGAAAGTTTTAGCAATCATTATGTCATCGCTTCCCGAGAATTCGAAAGTTTGCAAGAGAAATAATTTCGAAGTTGGGGCACATATAGATGCGAGCAATTGTTTAGCGAATTAATCTGAACAAAACAGCTCAGAGATCACATTTGACATTTCACATTTAGAGTCTGTTAGGAGAATAGTTTCCAGCAAAGCTGTACAACCAAATATTAAAAGAACAATTTCTCAAAATCTACAATTTTATGCGTGAGAGTTAAGACACTTTCATGGAACGGATAAATATTTTTCTGTATACCAGCATTGTAAACGACATTTTCTGTTGCAAGGAATCGTTCGTATAAGGGCCTTTTACGGCACAAATGATGACGTATTAGATTTTACGGCACAAATGATTGCGTCATCACACATTCAGCCAATCGCAACGAGAGAATCTTGGGTGTGGCAGTAAACTGAACAGCCGACCACCGTTTTTTGGCACAATGTCAAATATACCGAGACGTCAGAAGAAAGTTGTTTCGCAAAATTAAGTTTGATACTCTTAAAAATTTATAATGCTGTTGTACAAAAAATATCGTATGCAATTCGTTTATAATGTTGTTTAATTGCATTTGCACAAATTTGAAAACGCACTCCTAACGTCGCGACGCTCGATTTCAAAACAAGTCCTCATGCAATAAAGCTAAGCATTATCAACTAGTTGCATAAACTACTATTCTATTAAACAACCGATTGTTGAATTATTTTTATTTTTAAATTACTTGTTATTTTATTTCATGTTTGTGCTTATTATTTAATTCTACCTTGCATAATCATTTTTGCCTCGGCAGAATAATATAATCATCATTTTTGGCAGGAATATGTTTCAATAACAAATTTTTCCATTTGTGTTGTGTTTTATTCAAGAATTGTGTTATTTGATGTTTGTAGTTATACTGTGGAGTAATGTATTGAAACAATTCTCTCTAGTTTCTCTTATGAAGTAAAACTTTCCCTTTTTGAGCATATCACTCTTACTGGTGGACAATAATCTTCGTTCTTAAACTGAACATAGAAACTAGTGCATCTGTATTGTTAAAACAATTATTGCACTCTAAGTAAACGCGAAGTCAAAATCCACTGGATTGAATTTTTTTTTCCAATTGAAAAGTTCAAATATTATTATATAGCACTATATTATTTATTATAATGCAGGAAATGGGAATTCTAATCACTCTTTAAGGCAATAATTCAACAGACTTCTCCAAACGAAGGGCATGGGCCAGGTATCGAGTGAGGTTCCCCTTCCCGAATCATTTGTACAACCCTTACTGTTAAAATTCGCGGCAGTTGTTCTGGGCGCAGTGCCTACGAGAGTCACGAAACTCGTAACCTTGTCCGCGACCTTGACATGCCTGGAGTGTTCTTTGATTTCAGCTGGTGCAACGCTGAGAAAATATCAAAAACGGATTTTTTGATAGTATAACTTATTTTCTTATTTTTCATATTTTTTCAATCAGATAAAATAGTGTTAGGTTGAAAACAATTAAAATTTTAAAAAAATCACGTTTGTTATTGTAGAGAGGTGTGAGTAGTGGCACGGGAACTAAGAAATCTTTCAAAAATTTTATTTTTATGTTAGAGTGATAGTGTAACTACTCATGTCATTTGGTTTAGGGGAAATGGAAATTCTTACCATTTTTTCCAGGGGCATTCGTTGTGAGCATGCGTTTTTCTACCCAAACACCGCGGTCCCCCTAATTTTTTGATTTCCCAGACCTCCAAAGAACCTTGATGCACCCAGGAGGGGGAGACTAGTTTAATTGACCTGTTTACAGGATTTCTATTACTTCCTGAATTGTTTACGCACTTGGTATAGTCTTGGCAGACATGACTTAGATGTCTTAAATATATTGAATGAATTTTTCCTCACAACTATTTAAACTGTCTAAAAAGAATGTCGGAGGGTGGAATTTTGTAAGAGAAATTCGTGCTTGAATGAATAAATATTTCATTAGGTCAGTGACTTTCTTTAGCTCAGTGGGCCGTGATTTTACATAAAATTATTCCATCATAATGCAGAACAAAATAAAACACATTAAACAATCGTTAACTCTTTGCAACTTGTGATCTATTGAAATTTCTTTTGCGAAATTTGATTGATGCAGCTGCATTAACATAAATGTGTTATGTCTGTAATTGCTGAATTGCTCACACTTTGAAGATTAAACGGACCACTTAGACTTGCAGAGCAGCTCTCTTTTCAATTGACATTTTCTATGTCAAAAAGACCGACAAACCGGTGCCCAGAATATCAGGTAAGGCACTTTAAATGGTGAAAATTTACGACATTGACATGTAGATACACAAGCGTTCTGGGCCAAACCCATAAATCCAATGCGTGACGCCATCTCATCTCACCGCATATGGCTTGGACTCCGCTAGTGGCGGTTCAATTACTCTCCTTATTAATTGTGCGCCGCTTCGGTCTAGCTGGCTGTTGACATTTTCTCTTCCACGAATTCAGAGGTTCCATTTTTGCCAATGTCCCACATAACCTTCCCTATCGTTCACCCAAGGGTAATTCATTTTCTGTTTATATTTGTCCCACTTAAATAATCCTGAGTCGATGAGGTCGTCTGTGCTGTGAAATGTTTCACGGCCTGATCACATCTGAGGTGACACCGTTGACCTGTTACAACGCGAGAGTAGTGACCGAATGAAGTGCCCAAACCTAAAAACAAAACAAAAAGGTCGGCCGATTGAGATCTTGATTGAATCAGCATAAATTTTCGCCATTCCTTTTATCCCTTACGTTTAATTATATACTAACATGGTGCCTTTGGCTGGTATTTTCTTGTTTATAAGTTCAATTTGGGCTTTACATGTTCTTAAAAAACAAATTTTAAACGTATTACAGTTACCCGGCACGTTCATTACCGGGAATAGAAAGTTAAATGAAAGTGAATCGTTTAAAATACTTAATTAAATTTTTGTTTTATGACAAAATTAGTTGTAATTATCGTCAATCTGATGAATCAAGTTGAAACTACTCATGTAAATGTCGAAAAGATAGTATAATGATTCATAACGTTTCACGAATATTCTTGTGGGAGCATTAAAACCATAAAACCACGTGTTTTTCTAGATTTTTCAAAATATTCTAGACGGAAAGAATTGTTACGATAGATTTGTTGTTGTAGTTTGCGATGAGTTTGTAAACTTATCCGACGAGGTCAAATTTATAATTTCCAAATCACTTTTAATGTAGATAGGCTCCCAACAATAATTTACTCGTTCTTAGATTTTAATTTAATGATTCTTATTCTTTCAACTTCGATTCATTCTTTTCAACTTCAATGCATTTTATTAAAACATATTAAGGAATAAAATTAAAATGTTTCATGAAGGTGTTTGATAATGTCACTTGATTATTTTCATTTGTAGTTTACAAGCAAATAAATATTTTAATGGGAAGTTATGTCTTGTTTCTGCAGAATTAATTTCAAATATATTTTTACCATACGTTGCTGGGCTTTAATGACATGACAGGCATTTACGAAAATAATATTTCGTGACTTGGGTTTTGGTGCTGGTCGCACGTTGAGATAGAAAGTGTCGTGGCAAGTGAGACGAAGGACTGGCCACTGCCTGTTCTCGTAATCGTAACACAAATCACTGGGTCATGCTGTTGGTTTCCTCACCCCCACCAGTCTAGAAAGACGCCCAACCACTCAACCTGCTGTTCATTGAATGTCTGACAGTTCCGGAGATTAAGGCGAGTTCCATAAATTCTTTGGACACAACTAACAAATATAAAAGGCCAAAGAGCAACTACCCCGGATTGTAAACGTGCATGGTAGCTCCATTTCGAGAAGTCAATAAATAAATAAATATCAGTTATCATTATCATCAGCGTCAGTTATTTATAAGCGTCAACTTATATATAAACATATATAATAAATATATATAAAAACCTTGTGCTTTCTTGTTTTGGGCCTCAATTTGTAGGGGCTTCTTTATACTAACCGCTGAAGGTGACTCTTCGTTGGTTAAGCGTTATGTAAATGCAAAATATTGACAGGTTAAGAATGTGCGTAGTATTCTTCCTTCTGGAATTTGGAACAGTTGTTGCAACCATTTCTCGAGAAATGAAAATAAAGAAAAAACAAGGCCGCATCACTGACACCAACGTCGAATTTTTTATGTAATTAACCAAACCGATAGTTATTACGTCCAAATACTCACTTCAGTGTACATTTATACGAAGTTTTAAGTGCCAAAATATAAATTATTGAGAAAAAAAACAAGAGCCCCCCCTTAAAAAAAACGAAAACTAAAACCAGGTTGACAATTTTGGTCCGAACAGGCGCCTCTACACGTGGAGTGTTTCTAGCCAGATACCGGACAACAGTGTCGCCAGTAATGAGTAAACATTTAGCAGTTAACAACGACGACGCTTACTGGCAAGAAACACTTCCCGTCTAGGGGCATCAGTGTTGCTCAAATCTTTTAACTTGTCAGTGTTTCAGAACACTGCGTTTCTTTTTACGGAATTCCTCTTCAAATACACAATCGCAAACTCGCTAATGAAACGAAGCGTACAACACATGCAGCTGAGAGTTTCGGTTAGCCACATTATGCCTTGCGCAATAAACTTGTGGTTCCTGTTCGCGCCACTTGAAGCAGTTACATGGCTGCCTGATGCTTTGGGACACTTACAACCCATTTCTGCGGAAATTTGAATTTCCAGAATTTGGCCACTTAAAACGTTATGGGAAATCCCTTTTATTTGTTGGTTATTTATAGTATTCAAGAAAAAGTATAACGGAAGTACTGATGTCACTGCAGGGCCTCTGACCAGGAGGTCTTAGGGTTCGAGTACCGACGGTGGAGGATATTCGACACTACATAGCTAGGTGGAATTCAGCCGCTGTCTGAAGAATAATTTTTACTATTATTACTCGGCTGCTCTGTTAGGTATTTTCTCGTGATTTCTCCGATCAGTATCAGGCGAATAAAGAAGCAGTCCTCTAACAAATGAGTCAAGGACCGCGAACGATCTCTCCTTTCTCATCCTTGTTCCCTCCTCTCCCCTTACACACACATCCACACTTACATGAACTTCACTCACCCACTATGAACTTAATACCACCCACGTCGGGAGGCTACAGTACCGACAACGTGTAAGCGACTCTGACAGTTCTCTCGCGGCGTGCTGTGATACGGCATGTGACCTTCTTGAAGCAATGAGCTTGTGGGGATCTGTTTACGTTCTTAGAGTCAGGGCACAGCGTTACCGCTCATCTGACTCACACGAAGTCACAGAGGTGATAAAGTTCGGCTTTGGCGAAAGTTACGAACATGATATCAAGACGTGTCCTCGCTTGTCAGTAAGTGGTACTGTTTTGAGATTTAATTTATCTGTAATGTAGGTGGTGCCAAGTGCGTAGTGGCCATGTGAGTATTTAAGGAAAAAGAGAAATTATTTTAACATACTAGTTGAAAGAAGAAAGATTTTTAAACCAGCTCAATGATAATAGGAGTCTCCCCACCATCTTCAAAAGTTAAGAATGTCATCTATGGGAACAAGTTTTGCAATTAATCTAGATTCTTCTTAGCTGCGTGCACTGTATACTCTACATACTCTTTAACTGTGTAGATGCGATATCGTAGCACTCGTTTCTTAAGTTTAAAATTTCTGACATAAAAATGTAAGAATGACCTCTTAATAGGAAGTAGCTTCTCATTTTTTTCAAATCTTCCACTATCTTCTGGAGCTACGCAAACTCGGATCATTTTCTCGAAAACGATTCAATTTTTTTCTTTGAAGTTTTTCTGTGGATAGTTCTAAATCAGTTGGACAATTCTAAAACATGAGACCAACGCCATTTTGCTGTATTCTTTCGTTGTTGTTTTTTTAAATACACAAATGCATATTTTTTAAATATCTCTCACTTCCTTAGTATTTACATTCTGGCCAGTTATTTCACATTATCACATTTGTCAGTACAATTGCTTCAAATAATTTCTAATGAATTTTCTCAAAAAATCGAGTTTTGGGGGAAAATGAACAAAATACTCATTTACAAAATCGCTCAATTCGCATTTTTTTCTCAAAAACGGCTCAAATGTTATCGACCAAAATTTGTTTATAGGGCCAGATCTTACCCTTCTATAATGTTCTATAAGTCATATATCAATTCTACTATTAGATATCCGAAAAATTGAGAAAACATGGAAAGAGGATTTGTAGGTGCAAATAAGTGAGAGCTGAAAAGAGGGTGAGGCCAAATCGAAAAGATAATCCAGACTGAAAAGATAAGTACACGCTTTAGTACGAGAGATTTTGTGCTTGCACCACTAGTTATTTTTTGTTATAAGTGCACTTAAACTGCACCCGAGCATATGCACCTGAGCACAAGCATATGCTCATTCGAGTGCATCTGCTGTATTTGTTAGCAGTAAAAATTAATCAAATTTATTATTATTATCATCATTATTTTATTTTTCTGTTCTTTTCTCAATAAGCTTTGAGAACTATTCATCTATTCATACGACTTAGACTCTTTCAAATGCACCTGGTTATGATAGATCTGAGGAAAGACGCATATTTGTCCGTCGATCAATTTAAGAATTTTCGCACAATATGGCAAGACTGTAGGATTAAAGCTTTTTGGATGGTTATGCAGATTCCTTTTGATAATCCTATTTTTGTAAGACCAGAAACAAATCGGTCCGTCACCACTCCTGTGGTTGAGATGATTATTGGCACTATTTCAATCTTACTCAATTGCCAAACATGTTGGATTTTTGCTGCCAAATACTGGTATTTAGAAATCTTCTCCTATTCTGTCTTATTGAGATTTTTTTTTCAGTGGACAGCCTACATCGATGATTGTTGCATACTTTTGTATTGTATTGATAACTACTATGTCCGGGCGGTTATAATCCACAGTTTTATCAGTGACAATAGGCCTATCCCAGTAGAGTACTATTTCACTATTTTCTATAACCGGTGAAGGTGAGTATTTTTAAAATGGTGGAGGGTTCTCAAGTAGTCTATAATTTGATGCCAATTGTCTATGGATTATTTTAGCAACTTGATTGTGCATCCCTAGATATTCAGTGTTGGCAAGAACTGGGCATCCTGCAATCACATGGTCGATGGTCTCATTTGATTGATTACACATTCTACAGACATCTTTTATACTTCTCTTCAGTATGTGTATCATAATTGTGTGTTTTTATTTCTCCATCTTCAATTGCTATTATAAATCCTTCAGTTTCAGGAAATAAATATCCCATTTTCAACCACAGGAGAGAAGAGACTTTATCAACTGATGGGTTATTTAAGAGATTAGAATATTTTTCACGAAGGGTTTTGTTCTTCCAATCTGTCTGCAGGTTACTTATCAGGAAACCAATTTCATTGTGGGTTCAGTCTTCTGGAGATTTTGAGCTGAATAATTTGCATCTACAGCAACTACATTCTTCAGTAATACACTATCCAAGGCGTGAAAGTACATTCGCATTTTCTTTTCTTGTGACCTGCAAAGATTGAAGATATTAAGCAGGCCTCTACCTCATTGGTTTCTGGGAAGATAAAGCCTTTCAACAGCGCTCTTGGGATGATATATTCTGAATTTTGTGAGGGTGGTTCGAGTAAATCGTATCCAGCTCTCGAAGGTCTGTGTCTGAATATTTCAGAATACCAAAGGAATATGTGAATACTGGGACAGCATAGGTGTTAATAGCACTTATTAGATTCCTTGAGTACATTTTTTTGTTCATCAACTTTGTGATTCTTGATTTGTACCTTTCCTTGAGTATCGACTTCATATTTGTGTGGTTCACTCGTATATTTGGTTGGATACCAAGGTATTTATAAGTGTTATGGTACAAAAGCTGTCGAAAATCACAAGTTTCATCAGGCACTTCGACCAATTTACCTTTTTAGGTGTGTTTCGGCACATTTATCGAACCCAAAGGACATAGCAATGTCTTCACTAAATACCCGCGTCACATATTTCAGCGCTTTCAGGTGGTTTTGGCTCTCGGCAAACAGTTTAAGATTATCCATAAACAATAAATGGCTGATTCGGGAGCTAGGACCTCTCAGTCGGATTCCGTACCCTATACATTCCTTGTTTAGAAGCTGTGATAGGGGGTTTATAGCTAAACAAAACCATAGAGGGCTCAATGAATCGCCTTTAAATATTCCTCGACGAATATCAATCTTATATGTACAATTCTCCAAATGAATCTCCGTACACCAGTTTTCCATTAAGGTAGCGAGCAGGTTTACAACCTTTGTATTTATTTTATATATTTTCAAAATGTGTATCAGCCATTTATGGGGTACCGAATCAAACGCCTTTCTATAGTCGATGTAGTACATGCTCAAGTTTCGGCGTTTTACTTCAGCTTGTTTTGTGATTACGCTGTCCACAGTCAACTGTTCTTTGCATCCAAAAGTACTTCTGATGCATCCTTTCTGTTCCATAATGATTTATTATTATTATTATTATTATTATTATTATTATTATTATTATTATTATTATTATTATTATTATTATTATTATTATTATTATTATTATTATTATTTGAAAGGTTCCCAATATCATTTGGAATTCAACTTCCACACATAGAAGGCCCTTATTCGCCTTGAGTTGTTCGCGTATTCATCGAAGCTAAGACCAATTCTACAACACAATTCATTTTCATTTGAGACACCTGCTGAGTAATCAGTTAATCGTCAGTTAGTCTATATTTCATTAAATAAATTAATATTCCTTGTAAAATCTAACATCAAACGTATGCTAATAAATATTGCATGTGCATCTTTGTCGATCTTGAGTAATTTTAACTGTGCACCTGGGCATGTTTGCTGTATTTTCTTCAATAATTGTGTTTTTCGCGAACTCAATTTTTCTTTCAAATTTGGCCCATACGTGAGGTTAAATATTGTGACACTTATCCTATTCTCGGAAAATATTCTGTAATGTTCGTCGATTAAGAATGTCATAATATACTGTATTGATATTACAAACAAAGTAACACAATTATTTGAAAAAATGTACTAACACTGAAATAAATTCTGTAATAGTATTTTGCGATCGCGCAGAAATATGACTACCTAATTACCCATTGTCATGAAGATACCACTTCCCATCTAGTCTTGGAGCCGCGTCATCGTAAAGACAGCAGCCCGACGTGGCAAAACCTAATCGCACAGCTCTATTCATTCTCATTCCATTCACTCGCCGACCAATCAATTAACCGGCAATTAGTCGATTAGCGCGAGTTCGTTGCCCGCGGCGCGGCGTGGCGTCGCGACGGTGGCGCCGCGCGGCGTCCAAGGTCACCGCGGCCCGTGACGCAGCCTCCGCCGCCGCCGCCGCCGGCCGGGCAGGCGACTCACTCGATTTTCTTCCAAATTTGGCCCGAGCAGATGTGGGTCACTGGCGCGCACGCGGCTCGCAAGTGTTGAAACCGCAACGGTCGCGGCGGCGGCGGCGGAGGCGGCGGGGGCGGCGGCGATCTGCGAGTGCAGTAGCCGTTACGATTAGGGTTGCCTCCGTTTGGGAGGACAGTCCTGCATTGAGTCCCATGTCCTCTCGTCCTTCTTTGTATTTTAAATGTCTTCCTTTTAGTACATTTTTAACAGAAATTGTTATCATTTATTTTATCACACGACTAACATCTGCTACGTTGTATTGTTTATTGTTTATTTTTGAATAGAAAACATGAATATCCTTTTTCTAGACGCTGACACATGCATGTATTATAGTGTTTCTGTCTAGCGTCTAAAATAAAAAAGAGACGCTCAGACCATCTTCATTTGCGTTTTGTGAACGAATCTTTTCAATTGAATCGCAAATGGAGAGAAGAAAGAAATAGAGCTGATTTAGTCTAAATAAAATCTTTCTAAAAAGAAATGTGTTGATGCGTTTTTTGCTTATCGAGTGTCCTCCCTTTCACCGGAACATTGTTGGCAATCCTAGTTACGATGGCGATGATTCGTACGTGTAGAGTGACAGGTGTATTATCCCGCAATTTAAGTTGAGTATGGCGCCTCTCCCCATTTTTTTAAGAACTACACTCTCTGAAAAGTTCAGCGCAAAACACTCAATGGAATGTGGTCACTTGGTAAAAAAAATACGCAAACTTAGAAAGAAGAAGGCAAAGAAGAGTTAAAACAGCAAGTAATCGTTTATTTATAGTTCTTCTGTCTTTTTATGTAAAACTAAACACTGTTGTGTTGTTTGTTTCAAATCCATAAGAGGTAAGACTATTTCAAACAGTGAATCACTGAAGAGTCATCAATTTCTGTCTCACGGCCTAGATAAGTTCTACAACACTAAACAAATGGGCAAAAATTAGATATTCCATTAATATGTTTCATCTATTTCATTAACGTAATACACTTTAATAAATATAGCCCAACTTATTTGACGTGTTCATATTGAAGTACATAAAGACCTAAAATTGACTATATTCCACCATTTTCTGACGACACCCGATTAGAAATTTCTGCGTAAAACATCAAGAGCGACCCGGTGTAGTGTAATGATCAGGGCGTAGCGAGTCACAGTATTCCTCTAACAAGATATGTCGTTCATGTGGGAAATATCTTTGATATTTGGCCAAGAAAGACTGGCTCACATGATATTTTAGCTACCGAAAAATACTGAATTTCTGAAACAATAAACGGAATATACAATTTTCCATATAGTTTTGGTGCTCGAAACTTCCTTTTGTACAGCCTTGCTCTGCTGGGAGATGAGTACACAGTTCGGTCACACAGGCGTACGTTGGACCTGCAGAGGGTGATTTAATTACTTATACTACTCGAATCACGTCATTAGTAATTCTTTATGGTGGCTTCTAAGTCGTTTTGGGAGCTCAATTTTACATATTGTATTAGCTATTTTGGAAACAATTCGAGGCGTATTCCGACATGTCATTATTCCCTCTCAATTTCGATTATTTGTTTAGTTCACGATTAAGTCGAATATTTGCCTGAGGTATTAAATGCACACATTTTGTAAGAATAAAAATTTGCAATATCGAACTTTGTCTTACTTGGCCTTGATAAACCCAATTAGTCGATCATGTTTTTTTATAATCCCGGTATTTATTTATTCTAAGCGTTGCTTCGACCGCGCTTTGAGTCCACATCTCTGCGATTGCATCAGTAGTAGGTGCTACACAATAGATTCCCGCACATGCCAGCAATTTGTTTCTGAACACATCGAGTATGCTCCGTGTCTTATTATTTTTTGATATGTATTTAAAACGAAAACATGAAACAATGAAATATTGGAATAAGTTCAACAATATGACATTTTTTCCTTTAAACTTGCAAGTTGTGGAACATTTGTCGGAGATAAACCCCCCAAAAACTTCATTTGAACACACTCAAGTTTCATTTTACAGACTATTTATAATCTTTAAAATTGAACTGTTTTCAGAAGTGCATCCATATTCCAAAGGACCGTAAAGAATATCGAACATTGTAAGCCCTTAATAATACTGAAGTTTTGAGCAATTATAATAACAATTATTAAAAAAACTACATTTTAACTTTTACATTAAAAAATATATTTCATATTTCTATTTATATTGTGAGTCATTAAAAAATGAAAAAAAAAAATTGAACGCGCCTATCGAGAGGGGTCTTGCGAGACGCTTCGTGTACTTAAGGGACTCACAGACTACGTGAAGGGAGGCACGCAAGCCCAAGTTGAGACGTAAATCTGTCGCCGCTTTGCTCACACAGTGGAATAACCCGTGGAAACAGTGTAATGGCGACAAAAAACAGTCTTGGAAGCGAACTTTATAAAGCTAGCAAGCTTCCATGCAGCAAAATGCTATTGAAGGATATGCAAAAGTAAATGTTAATTGAATTGCTGCATCCACGCATTCCCGACACTTTTCCATTTTTTTAAACAACGGGAATGCTGCTAACTATAGAGTATGGTTTATTATTGTTTCGTTCTACTAGTCTTCGCTCGCTTAGACAGTACTGAACTGTTTTGTTTTATGAGTGCTGTTAGTTTTAAGCTAATGTTTAATTTTGTTTTTTGCATGGACTTAGTAGGTTTCGACTATGATTAATATATAAATTTTGCTGTTGAATGTTTTGTGCTAGCTCTAGACAGTTTTGTAAGCTTCACTAGACAGTGGACGGGACACTTAGGCATTCGTCTAACCCAACTTCTATCATTGCACTTGAAACCTATCAATGAGGAGCGCACATTACTTCCGCCGCCCACAGCCATGATGGGCGGGACGGGCACGGCCGGCGGGGCGGGGCGGGACGGGTGGGGCGAGCGTCGGGCAGGACGGGTAGTGCGGGCGGGCTGGGAGGATGGTCGAGGCGGACGGGCGAGGCGGACGGGCGGGGCGGACGGGCGGGGCGGACGGGCGGGCGGACGGTCGGGGCGGACGCGGACGGCACGGGCGGGGCGGACCGGGCGGGGGGGGCCGGCGGGGGCGGACGGGCGGGCGGACGGCGGGGCGGACGGGGGGGTGGACGGGCAGCGGACGGGCAGGGTGGGCGTGGCGTACGGGCGGGGCGGACGGGCGTGGGCGGATGGGCGTGGGCGGATGGGCGGACGGGCGGGGCGGACGGGGTGGGCGGGGTGGGACGGGCGTGGGCGGACGGGCGGGGGGGGGCGGACGGGAGGGGCGGACGGGCGGGGCGGACGGGCGGGGCGGACGGGCGGGGTGGACGGGCAGGGCGGACGGGCAGGGTGGGCGGGGCGTACGGGCGGGGTGGATGGGTAGGGCGGATGGGCAGGGCGGACGGACGGGGCGGACGGGCGAGGCGGACGGGCGAGGCAGACGGGTGGGGCCCACGGGTGGGGCGGGCTGGGTGTGGAGTGGCGGAGGCGGGGAGGGGGCGGGCGTGCCGCACTTCCGTCGCCGCCCCCTGTGGGTTTAGCTAATTAGAACAAATGAGAGGCGCGCTCGCGATTGATGCACCCGGCTCGCAGCTCAGGCCCCGCCCGCCGCGGCCTCTCGCCCACGCCCACGCCCACGCCCACGCCCACGCCCACGCCCTCGTCCCTGCGCAGGTGGCGCGCCCTCTGCAGGTGGCCGCCGAAGGTGCGGCTCAAGCTGTTCCTCGCCGGCTGAGGTGGCGCAGAGCATCAACTGACGTCGCTGCAGTACCCTGAACGGGAAGACCTATGGTTAGACTGACGGTGGCAAGATTTTCGACACTAGCAACATAGCTGGGTCGAGTTCAGCCGCTGTCTGGAGATTTCTGATGTCGGCTGGTCTGATCGGTAGTTTTCCGTGGTATCCCTGATCAACAGGCGAATACCGATATCAATAAGATAGATATCGATAAGACACCACAATGAAGAAACAAGTACAAGAGAAATTTTTAAGGGAAACGAGAATAAGACTGTCAATATGAGCATGCTCATAAATCTTTAAGTATCAATGTGTTCAATTCTGGTGTTCAAACATTTCATTCAAACTTTTAGTGCGTACAAATTTAACAATGCGCCTAGTAAATTATTGCAATAATTGTGTATCGTTGAAAATTAATCCGTGAAGAACTGTGAATACACAGTTTCTTCCCTTATTTTAAAGAGGGTAACTACTTTACCTATTTATTTGTAAGAACACAGATGGCAAACCACAATTAAGAATAAATAAATAAATAAATACAATTGTTTCTATGCATTGCGTTAAGCTTTCTAATTCTTGACTTGATTTGTTTCTGCTTTAAAACATAACGAAATGTCATTCATTCATTTTTTTAAATTATTTATTTATATTTATTTGTACAGCGATAAGGCGGAAGAGCAGCCCTAAAGCACTCATTGAAAATAATTATCCTCTATCGAACGTATTTTAGAATGTTAGCGGAAGAAAAAGTTATATTTGAAGCGTGGTGATCGAATATAAATGAACGCCTATCTCCATCAATGAAGAGCAGTTGTGCTAAACAGCTCATACTTCCCGATGTTATTTGTAACTGTTACGTAATATAATACTTGCCACAAATCCATATTAAGCCATATTTACAAAGATCTCTATATAAACTACATAAAGTAGGTGAAAATAAGTATAAAGAAGAAGAAGAAGAAGAAGAAATCCAAAATAAAATTGAATCAACAAAACGTATGTCCAATCCGCAAAAAAATATTAGGCACGGTTCGCGTTCTTAAGTTCCGCAGGCGCGTCTATACCACGAGACAATATCTTAAGCTGGAGTAAAAGTACTAATATAATAAATGGTTCGCTTTTACATTTCAGAAAAAAAAGAGTTTCCACGAAAATCATAACTGAACCATTTTTATCAGTGTTCTTTCCTATATCCAATAAAAAAATAGGCGCTATTTTGGCAACATTTTAAAAATATCATTGAAGTTCATGAAAAGTACCGTGCATCAGTCAGATCGATAGGGAAAAATCAAATTTGGTGAAATTCCTTACTACAATTTAGCCGAAAGCGTTGTTCACACTTAGGGGAATGGACAGATGGTTTACTTAAAGCCATTTTTTCGATATCTTCCCTGACAAGGTAGATTCTAACTACTCTACGTAAAAGCAAGAAAAAACACTTTCTAATACTTGCTGTAGTTTATGAAGATGATGATGATGACAAAAATAACTTTTTTGGTATCATAAATTTAAAAAACGAATTTGACATCGAAAAAACTGCATTTTTCTCTACAGCATTACATAATTTTCCATGTAATACGTAGTAGTATTATTAGAAAACGTAGAACTATAAATCAAAAATAATTTTAACTTGCTACGTTAGGCGACACAAATTAATTTAAATATTTGCCAAATGTGTGAAGCTGAAGTCAATAAAAGGAATACTAATTTCGTTAAGAATCACAGAGAGGACAACGTTAATCGATATACAAGTGAAAAGAAAACTTTGTATCCCTTTTAAACACATTTTTTATTAAATGTTTTTTACAGAGCATACGTAGTTCAGTACATAATACACTTTACATATGTACTGAATGGCTTACATTGTAATTTACCTAACATTAAACTACAAACTAATTTGGGTGAGGAAATTCTCTCCAGACACCTCTAAAAACAATCAATTTCGGAAAATTTGACTAGGAATGCCTGGTCCGGATTTCTATTTATTATTCTGGTTTTATGAGGAGTTTTCCAGAGTCTGAAAAAACATATTGGTACGTTTCTATGTGGTGAATTAAAACACAGATATTATTTTAACCAAAACGTTTATTTTGTTTCTTCACACAATCATTGAAAACACTTGATTTATGTACAGATGATCTTCACTTGATTATTCTTTATAAGGCACACCTGATTATTTATTTTCACTATTCACTTCTCTTGTACTGTCGCACAGTCCTAAGCACCGACTACTGTTCGATGCACTGGCCACAGTCCACTGCACTGACCACAGTTCACGGCACTGGCCACGGTTCACGTCACTGAGCATAATCACTGCACTGCTCTTCACCGCGATCCACACGCTTCACAGCTCAGCTTCCACTTCACACTGACTCGCGGTCGCCGACCGCCGCGTATTTATAATCGGCGGGCGCCGTCAAGAATTTTATGGACTTTGCGATAAGCGCCGCGAACACTCTGGGGCCATCTAGTTCGAGGACCGCCGACAGATGTCGCAATCCGCGAATAGATGTAGTTCTTGGTGGCGCCGACAGATAACGCAATATTCGTTACAATATTGTTCCCAAGGAGTATTGAGATTTGGCGTAGTTGAATTTTATATGGAAAAGGAGTCCAGAAAGCTCAAATTTATATACAATAAAATGTGTTAAAATATATTAATTAAATAAAAACTAGTGGTGCTACAACAGCACGTACGTTCTCGTGATATTGTTAATGGCTATGTAATATTATAATATGACAACTTCTGTTTTACACTTCAACTACCATTTGAAAAAATCTTAAACGAAGCGTGAAAAATACATTTTAAAAAAAATTCAAATGTTTAAACGGAAACAGCGTTCTGTCATTGAATTCAGTGTATTCACGTTCTACATGAATATACCAACGATGCACAATGCGTATTATAGCCGCAAATAAAGTTATTAGTTTATATTAACGCGAACGAAAGGCAGCCGTCATTATCGCCTTCTGTTAACAGTGCTGCGCTACAACAATGGGTTACAAGCAACAATGACAGCTTATTTGTATGGGATACACATTTTGCCAATTAGCATTGTTGTTACCGCTAGCAAGAAAATGAAAATGGATTGAAAAGCAAAACTATTAATAATAGTAATAATAATTAAAATAATAATTTACGCATGCTAAGGATATTATATACGTTAGTGGTTATGTTACTCCTTCACTTAAAATAACATTACACATAAACAAAGGGTACTGAAGACAGTATATTCGACTTCTGGTGTTTGCTCTGTTGGCATTTCAGACCACGAGAGCAGTTTCCGTTGTATTTGTCAGCCACGCGGGAGGGGCGAGAAGCTCAGTGATTCCCCTATGTTCGTAGGTAGGCTTTCAAATTTTGGGTGGTATTGCACAGAATTAAGTCGAACAACACACGCAAATGACGTATGTGTACAAACTTGCACATGACATAACAGAACGGAATTTTAAAAAAAGTACACGCATTAATTATACGGATATAATCTTTGATAAAATACCCCCAATAAAAATTGAAAATGTAATGAATTACGGTCAAATTTTGATCACTGGGCGATCACTACAATGTTGTCAATATTCATAAAATTTTCCCGTTTCTACTTCTCCCGTCGCGGCTGTGGTGTGGCTTGTAAGTCCCGCCCATGCGGCTCTCTAATGAGGCCGGTTTCACTAACTCGTAACATTTTCTGGGGCCGTATGCGAGAGGATTTAAGAGGTCTCTCATGTTATTTAAAGGTCCTACTTTTTCAAATTACTTCCGCCTTTTAGCTTCTTGCTCGGCTTGACAACAGTTTATTTAACTGCGAATCTGCTTCTCCTTAATATTCTTTATTGCAAAGTTTCCTTGTAAGTTACTACCAGTTTTGTACGTTTATGTTTCTTGAAGAAAAATAATCTCTACATGAAACCGTAAGTTTTGAACCAATTGTAATGAACCGTCCTCCTCATATCTATAAAACAACTATAATCGCTCCTCGTTAGGCGCACCAAAATATGTAATGAACCATTACCTGCTCTAGATCAACTATAATCTTTATAATCGCCCGGCGTTATAACGCCAAAATAATAACCAAAGCCCGCTCTTATCAATTGCCCTGGTTATACTCAGCTTCCACCTCCAAGGTTGCCCGTCGACTAGCTGCCCCCCAGAACTTCCGATATTTTCTTACTTACACATAAAATCTGGGCGTGAGGTTGTGGCTGACCTGTACAGGATCTAACAACTATTCGGGCACGTGGGCGTAGGTCATTAACTAGCTACATGTAACAATTAAACTACGTTCGTTTAATTTAATGTCGAACCAAGTGATGTTCGCCATTTATTTTCTGTAATTCCTGTGCTAGTCGTTATTCCAGTTGAAATATATATATATATATATATATATATATATATATATATATATATATATAAATACAAACTGGGGTCGTTGCTCTCCCATGACTCACATAATACACTTAACGACAAACAAAATAAACACATAAACACATGAACGATATAATACCCTTAAATTACATGACACAAAATCCAAAATATTTCCATTCATACTGACAATTATAAATAAACTCATTCACACCCGAATGCGCATTCTGCCTGTATATCTATTGAATCTATTTTACGTTAAAACAAAACTTGATCTTGTACAGAAGCTAATTTTAATCTTTCTTCTCCTTCAAAATGTGAATTTCATAACAAAAAAAAAACAAAGTTTCATAACTTCCCTTTTGCAGAAAACGCTGTAATCCGCAGCAAACCATTGTTGCGCGCCGTCCTCGATGTATATTACGCAGCATCCTCCAAATCCATTCTCCCGCAGCATTTCTCCATCCCCACACATTACCAAAATTTTCTTGAGCTCGCTAATATCTTCTTAGCATGTCCTTTCATTCCCCTATCATCCTATTTCCATTACGCAACTAACAACGCGATTATCTGTCTATCGCGTGCTACATTTCCTCCAAAATGTCCTATTGTTGAATATACTGCGACACATAAAATATTTCCGCGTTACGCATTGTTATTACGAACATCATTGCCTAAACTCACTATATCCATTCATGTTCACCGTGTTTCTCGCACAATTGCATACTAGATTTTTTATCTTTTTCCGGAGCATTCTTCCCCACGTCTGACTTCGAGCTTGCTACGCATCATCTTTTTTTCATTGTTGCCTTGTGTCTTCAACTTTTTTTTCTGGAACATTTACCGATCGCTTACGTGTCTTTACCAAAAATATCATACCACTTTACTTAATTGTGTCCTTTCCAGGCTATTTCTCTTTATTACTACTTTTAATTATCAATTTATATCTTATTACTATTTCTTATACGATCTCCTCATGTTTATTAACGCCAAAATTGCTTTATTTCCGTCGCTCGCGACGCATCATTGTTCTCTCGTAAAATTTCCAAATATACAATTTCAATTGGCATCTCTACTGCAGCTCCTCGATATTTTTCAGAGTTGCGAGTAATGTCATAATTTTCCGCGTGATTTTCTTTGTTAATCCCGAAAGTTTCATTTCAATCGCTTTACGCGTTCTCTTAATTTTTAGGAAAAACCGCTTCTTTACATTACCTTTCTTATGATAACAATGGCTGTAAAAATCTCTAGTTATATTGTCTAAAGTGTACTTTCAAAATCACTCATGTCTTTTAAACCCCCGATGCGATTCGCTTCGAATAACTTTTGAAATGTTCCTCTAAATGAATGCTATTGATTTGTACTGTCCAAATCGGGATTTTGTCGCGTCTTCTTTAATTTATAAAAAAATTATTAGTGCGCGACACCGCTTTCTTCTGTTTTTCCATCTCCTACTCATGCCATTCCTTGTTATGTTTGTTCTTTGCATCTAAATTGTTCGTGGGGATCTTAGATTGTTACACAATGTATCATCGGTAAGTTGGAATATAATAGTCTTCGTGTGACGTTTTCTTGTATATACCACTTCAATCGAATCAACTTTGAAATCATATTTTTTCTACGCTCGTATGTGATTCCAGGACTCGACCGTACGAGCTCTAGTGAAGAAAGGGTGAAGTGGGTGAAATTGTATTTAGCAAAACCGAAGTTTCGAGATATTAGCTCTTATATAAATGTTATACTTTTGTGCTTCACACACAATTATCAATTTGCCAAAATTTTTTTAGCAGCATGATAGAGTGATTCCAAACAGACCCTGATGAAACAAGCTCTTGTCAATTAATTTTTTATCTACCGCGCTGCAACCTGATATATTTTACAATATACACTACGTTTTTTTAGAAGTAAAACGGGACGAAGTTTGTTATAGGGATATGTAGTTCCGCACAAAGCAGGTGTTTCCAATGTAAGAGGCTGCGCAAAATGGTCAAACCACACAAACAAAGAAACGTCTCACTACTAGTAAAGGCTCGGAAAGGAGGTTAGAGGCTGAGTAGTTGCTTCGTGGTTGTCTTCGATTACTTACATGTGGGCGTAGGAGCTACACCTTGGACAACGGTTCTTGGACCGCGAACGATCCTTCTTTCTCATCCTGCCCTCCTCCTTCTTTGGAGCCAGGCGATTGGCTGAACCCCTACGCCCATGTGGCAGATTCCCAACAGTCCACGTACGAGGGAAGCATAATGTGAGGCATATGGCAGCATAAGGGACCGTAATGGGAACTTGAGATACTTCTCAAGTTCTTAATTCTGGATTAAAATTAGTAGACCACAGTACAACATCCTGACGGTTTGACGGTGTCAATGGCGGCGACAGTGACGGTGGAGACGGTATTGGCGGTAACAGCAGTGAGGCCGACGACGACGGGGGCGGCAATGGAGTCGGCGACGGGGGCGGCGGTGAGAGCTGCTGTGATTCTGGCGACAACGGTTGCGGGGGCTGCGATTGTGCTGATAGCGCCCACAAAGACGAATGCGGTGACGGACGGCGGCGGCAGCAGAGACGAAGGCGGGGGCAATCGTGCCATCTGTAGAAATGGCGACGGCAACCCCGGGTGCTTTTCGGGTTGCGGGGTCGGAGGCAGAGGGAGAAGTGGCCCAGAGCATCAATTAATGACACTTCAGTGCCTCTGATCGGGAGGTCCTAGTTTCGAGTCCCGACGGTGGCAGCATTTTCGACACTAGCGTGTCTTCCAGATCGAGTTCACTCGTCTGAATACTTGCGGCCAGCTGCTCTGATCTGTAGTTTTCCGTGGGTTCTCCGATCAACTCCAGTCCCTAACAAACGGGTCATGGACTGCGCGCAATCTCTCCTTCCTCTTCCTTGGCCTAACCTCTCCCCTTGTTTACACACACTTACACTAACAAACATGGCGGGTGCCCGGTCCGGAGCATAGAGATTGTCCCTCCTGGGGCAGTGCCCCGCTGGTGGGAGATATCTGGTTGAGGAAAACCCGCCTTCTATCGCTTCGCCTCTCGTGTCGCCTATTGCAGTGGCACTTCAATGGAAGAAGCCCTGCTGTAGAGCTCCACTAAAGAAATCTAAACCGCAGGAGCTCTGTGAGATGTGGGCAAATATCATACGAGAGGAAAGGCTAAGAGTTCTCACTCAGAGTGATTTCAACAGACATCGATCGATTATAAGAACCTTGAAATCATTCATAGTTTAAAACTTCCTTATATAAATTTCCTTATATCTATTAACTCAAAAGAATACTTCCTTCCTCAAACATCAAAGCAAATATTTTATATGGTAATTATACCCAACAGACGAAAATATATAAAGCAGTATTCCTCCCTTCCTCCCCTCAGAAACCCCTGATAAGATTGATTAAGGTGATAATTTTTTTAAAAATTATTTCTTCCCGTTCGACTTTCGTCTTTCGGGGATTTTGACGGGTACAATGTTACATACAATGAACTTACTTGGCCATCTTCAGGCAAGTGCGGGTCTCGGTATAACCCTTCACTATTTTTAAAATTTCATGTTTGTATAACTTGACTAAGGGAAGTTTGCATTTATTGTTTAGAAGTGGAGGGGAGTGTTTTGTGGGAAAGTGTGGAGAATGATTTTTATGAATTAGGGAGGGCGAAAGAGGTCTTGGGGTATCTGGATCCAATGCGTGAAGGATAATGAGCGTTTTGATCGAGAGCGAATACTAGAGTGTTGGGACATGCTGGGAGAAGAGAGTAATATTTTTGAGAGGTTTGTGAGATGAATTCTGAGAGGAGAGATATTTGAAGCTCTTGGTGTATTTGTGAGTTAGAAATGAACCAGGGGGCTTTAAGGTTTGTCTTAGATATTTGTTCTGAACTTTCTGCAAATTGGTTAGGTTGGTTGGTGCTGTGTTGCGACGTATTGGGCAAGCATATGTCATTGTGGGTCTTATTATCATTTTATAGATGAGCAGCCCAGTTTCTATACTAAGGGTGGAGTTTCTATTGATAAACGGGTAGGGTTTTTAAACTTTTGCTCGTGTCTTATGAGCTGTTGATTGAATGTGCGGTTTCCAAGTGAACCGTTTGTCCAGTGAGACACCTAGGAGTTTGGCTGGCGAAGAAATAGAAAGACAGGGTACATCGGGGTTATTTATTTATAAGGGTGTAGGGAAGGGAGGACGTCTGAGTGTGAATATTTTGGATTGGAATTTTGAAGGCTTGATTTTAATTCTCCATTTTTTGGTCCAATTTGAATAACTGTAAATGTAGGATTGTATGCAATCATAGGCTAAGATAATATCGGTATGTGAAGTGAAGATAGTAGCATCATCAGCGTAGAGAGCAATACTTGCTTCGTGCGGAGTTGGATAGTCTGCTGTAAAAATTGAGAAGTGTAGGTGAAAGAACCGAGCCTTGTGGGACGCCTGCGAGAATAGGGTAAAGCGGTGACATAGCTTCATTTATTTTTACTTGAAAATATCTGTCTGTAAGAAAGCTTCGAATTAGTTTCTGCAGATAACCAGGTGTTCCAATTTCTCGAAGTTTGTACATTAGTCCATTGCGCCAACTTCGGTCAGATGCCTGCAAATGCCCACAAAAGAGACCTATTGTGTGCTTTTCATTGTAAAAACCGTTTCCTATGTTATCGACAAGTCGCAGCAGTTGATGGTAGTTGCATGATTCGATCTAAAATCAAATTGAGAGTTGGGAATTGTATTAATTTTCGTCAAGTATGCTTGGAGAGTATTTAAAACAAGTTTTTCAAAATTTTAGCTAAGGAGGGAGTAGGCTAAGAGATCTGTGATTGCTTGGAATTTTGAGGTTTTTGCCTCGCTTGCAGAATGGAAGTATAACTGCCCGTTTCTATGATGATGGATAGTATCCTATTCTCAGCGATGCGTTAAATATTGCTATGATTATTGCAATTGCTTGTGAAGGAAGTTCTTTTGTGAAGGGGGTCTATGTGACCATTCAAATATTCGACATACGAATTCGTAGTTTTGTAGTTTATTTTCTAGTTTAAATGTCTTTGTGGTGTTGAGACGGAGACTGTTCAGTGTTCTGAAGAGACAGTCACTTGTTTCATCTTTTGTCCACAAGGTGAGATGTACTTTAAGGGTCATTTAAGAGAAAAATAATCTGTAATGAATGCTGCACTTAAAAAAAATTAATAATTCAATTTGTGTTTTTAATGCTTAAGCAGCAGTTTGATAGTGCAATAAGGAATGTGATAATATTGATTAAACATTACATCACTGTCATGTCATTCTTTACTTTTTGGATCAGATTAGTGCTAAAGTTCAATTCTTGCTTTAGTCATAAGAAAACTAGTAAATGGATAAAATGATTGTCTCCAGAACAAAACAAAGTTTTGTTTATATTTGAGGAAAACTTGTTGTTTTGTCTTGAGTTATTTTTTGTTTTTTTAATATTGTACAATGTTTGTTCTTTTTGTTATGGGTGTTTATGGAATGGCATTCTGTATCTTGGTAAATGATCAAGGAAACGTCCAATTATAAATGTTCTGTGACTACGACTTTGTGTTATTTTTTTTACAAAATTTTCAAAAGGGATAGCCCCAAATCCATGAACATTTCATACCCAGCCTGAGTACAGGTCACACTACTTCCTGATTGAAAATAGGATATTTTATGGGGTTTGGGGTGAAGACACTTTCTAAATATTCTGCTATAGCCTTCGCTTTTTCAGCATCTTAGTATTCTATTTTACTATTATTCTGTAAAGGTGGTATCTCTGTTCGTTGTTTGTAATGCTTTTGATTGTATGCCATAGTGGTCTGGTACCTGCAAAAGCACTAGAGACTCTTCCTTCTAATGTAGTGAAATTTAAAAATATACTTAATTCTATGTAGGTCATCATACTGAGACCTTTATCATTATTATTATTACTATTGTTATTATTATTATTATTACTATTGTTATTATTATTATTATTATTATTATTGATATCATAATTATTAACACTTACTTGTTTTGATGTAACTTTTAAGTTATTGTTATTATTAGTTATATTTTTATAATATTATTATTATTAATATGATCATGTCCCTTATACAGTGAAGTGAAGTGTGTAGTGTGGTGGGGGGCATGGGAGGGGAGGGGAGTGCAGTGTAGTGCAGCGCAGTGAAGTGAAGTGAAGTGAAGTGTTAGAAAAGCTTATAAATCAACTTACAGATGACTCAAAATCAATCTCTAATTCTAATTGTAATTATATTTGTAAATATTCGTAATAGTTTTGTAATTGTCGTATATCTAGTTGTAATCATGTTTGCCACCGAGCATTATCTCAAAGCGAACTTTAATAAATCTATCTATCTATTAGGGTGAAGTTGTGTAGGGTGAAATTGCAAGGGCAAATGACACACTACTTAGTTTCCGCTCGTCTAGACACGATGAGGACATTAGCATAAATCTCGACGAGAGAGCACCGGGAGCGGGGGCTCAGTGCATCAACTGATGTCACTGCAGCGCCTCTGACCGGGAGGTCCTAGGTTCGAGTCCTGACGGTTGCAGGATTTTCGACACTAGCTTTTCAGCTAGGTCGAATTCAATCCCTGTCTGGAGGAGAATTATAGTGGCCGGCTGCTCTGATCGGTAGTTTTCCGTGGTTTCGTTGTTCAACACCAGGCGAATGCCAGATCAGTACCCTGACAAATGGGTCACGGACAGAGCGCGCTCTTTCCTTCCTCTTCCTTGTCCTATCCTCTCCCCTTACACACACACACACACCTACACTAACATGCACTGCACTACCACACATGCCGAGAGACCGGTCGGGGACTTAGAACTTGTCCCGACTGGGGCAGTGCCCCGCTGGTGGGAGACACCTGGGGAAACCCCGTTAGCCGACGGTAGGTTGGCGCCGGATCTGACTATGCAGCTGGGGAAGACCACCGCCACATGCCGTGCAAAAACACGCACTACACGTACGGGACTAATGACCACATTAGTTGACGCGCCCGGAATATCAATCCGTCAATAGAGAGCGCGCCTTAGCACTTTCCATAAAACAAAACACAGGACAAAATATTTTCACCTTTCACACATAAGTTAGCTTCTTACTAAAAGAGTATTTCCGCTAGTGAGAATCCCTTATTTTCTGATCTTTATCAAGGGTTTTTGAGTAAAACGAACATGTTAGCCAGCTAGCGTGTAAAAAAATGGCAATTCCTCTACTATATTTTTTCGTGGAAAGAAATAATATTCTTACCCATATGCGAGAAGGTCTTTGAAGCAAGTATCTTACATTCAGGAAAACAAATTCCATTATTTAAACATTTAAACTCTGTTCAACCAGTGTTGTCTCTTAAAAGCGGGTTCTCTTATTACTTGGGTCTACTGTGTCAGATGTAACGATTTATTGAAGCAAACATAACAAAGCAGTTGACATTAATCGACGACACGATACAATAGATACTCATGGTAATTGTTTTATTGAATTATGTGTTAAAAGATAAGGTCTTTATATTTATCATTTTCTGTTTCATTTGAAATGAGAATCCTTTAATGAAATTAATGTTATTACTTTAATGAAGAAATTTCATTCGATGGTACGCATCAGGAACTAATTCAGCCTCCAAAACAAGTTGTACTTTATTCTCAGTTATTGTCTACGCTTAGATTTTCTTACCTCCTCTGTTCATCGGGACGCGCAAAAAGCATCGTTTCAAAATGATAAACAAAATTAAAGTTACGAAGTTGGTATTACAAGATAGTGAGAAAAATACTTGACTCCACATTACAACGAAAGCGTCAGGGTCCTAGAATTTCTCATAAGAGTTTTTACTCATGTAGTGAAGAGAAAGAAATATTGAGACCGGTTAATAAACTGAATAATAATAATTGGGGGCACAATTTTAGAGCAAAAAGAGTTTTAAAGTCACGACTGTTGCACGTGTAGTGGTACGCAGGAGTAGTATGCTAGTTTTCTGGGAGTCATACCTATTGGAACCACAGATAAATACGAGAAGAAATTTGTCAGCCATAGTGATGTCTAATGTTGCAGCTATCTTTTTTACATATTTCTGCTCGTGTAATATAGTTGGACTAAAATTATGGGTATTTCGATATTTCTTCTGATAGCATTTGCTATAGAGACCTTGATGTTCCCCGTATATTTCAAGACATATGTACTGTCAATAAATAAAATACTCTTGTGCTGGTTCGTCGGGTTCTTGTTTTATGGTTCGACTTTTATTGACGATTGAACCTATGCTTCGTTCAGAACCAGCTCAAATTGTGCGACGATTTTATGTGATAACAAATATTGTTCTTTCACTTTTATTGCAATCATGGTTCATATTTTGGACTTACATTAGAAGTTACGGTGGAGTCTCAATTACATGGTATGAAATACTGCTGAAAGATTCTACCTTTATAACGTGTCACTTTTCCTCTCTGATGCTTATCACGAAGAAAACTTTTGAAGTAATAAATCAGAAAATTTTACCTTGTCAGATACAATGAATGAAGAATATATGAGGACATGTCCACAAAAGTCTTATCCCCATGAGCAACGTTACAAAATATTTCTTTATAAAGTTTTCCAAAAGTGTGTACGGAACCAAATTTAAAATTCAAGAAAACAATAGTAATGCTTCGCGATGCATTTCAACTTAAACAAGAGGCATGTGGAACTATTTATGAATCCCCTAAGAGACTATTAGTGATGTTGTTCGTGTGTGTTCTTGTTCATAATGTGTTAAGTTCGTGCTTTGTAGCAATAGCATTCAAAATTTTCTCCACAAGCGAACTCATGGACGTGCTCGGCATCTGTGGCGGCTCGTACTTAGATTGCCTTTTTTGCACAACCCACAGAAAATGAAAAAATCTCATAATATCTTAGGAATATACATTTTCTCTTTAAAGCATTCACTATTCAAGATATTGCAGGAATATCGATTTTTATGAAATCATTTTGAAACCAAAGAGCGTCCAACTGGGCTCTCTCCGGTGTCTGATGCCTTGCCAGGAATGGCACCACGCTCTTGGTTCTTGGCCATATTAATTGGTTTAGTGAGTTTACTCTTTGGCACTTCGATTTAACACGGGTAACATACAGCTACCAGCTGTGCAGCAACCAGTTAGTGGCGCTGTTTAACGTTGCGCGGCGACAGAGGAAATCTGAGGGGAATACCCATCCGTATTCTGTCTTCGCCTGTCTCACTGCAACGTAGTTTTATGATTTTCGCTTGTTATTGAAAGTACACAAGTTGAGTCAATTATTGATGATATTCAATGCATTATTTATATTTGGAGAATTTGTTTTCATTAGAGATTAGGTTTGTTGATTCAAAACGTACATTTGATGAGTTATTTGTGTAAAGGTGACCGTTCCGGATGGAAGTCCCTTAGAGTCTCGTCAATGTGGCTGGAGCTGGCCTGCAGTTTGCGAACGTTCTTGTGAATTCGAAGGTGTGTCAAAGATCTCATATTGTTGCGAAATATACCAGGGTTGTGAAGTTTTCGAAATAAAATAATTTAATTTTTGTGAAACGTGTCGAAGCAATAGTACTTGTTGCAATGTTCTGGGGTCGAGTGCCCTGTGGAAATCAAAGCCAGAACCACGTGCGCAGGAACCACGTCCAAGCCAGAACCACGTCCGCATATGCCTTACGCGGACGAACAAAATTATGTACGAAGTGTTTCAATACATACTTTTATTTAGTTTTAATTTATTTGAATTGCGTACATTTTTATTATATATTCGTATTGTGAATTTTGGGAAGTACATTTCCGTCATTCGATGGAGGTGCAACCTCCAGTCTGTTGGGGCACCAGACGCTACTGCTCAGCATTATCGTAGCTGATTTGACTCCTGGAACAAATTCAGCGCTCTACCGCGCTCTCTGCGACAACTGGGACAGCTAAAAGTTGCAACGCTAAAAAAGTGACTGCCGCGCTCGTAATGGCTGCAAAGGTGAGACCATCAGTCGGGAGAGAGGTGCGTAACTTCCAGTCTGAGCTCGGGGCCACTGAAATTGTCTTTACAGCTGGCGGTATTTTTCCTGTGGATCTACGCATGTTCTTTGGTCTGCTGGGAACGATTTTGTGTTATATAGTCATCGTAGTGCAGATAAAAATGAAAAATGAAACAACTTTTATACATATGAGAGAGAGGGAGAGAAAGGGTGAGATAGTGAGAGTGAGAGAGGGAGGGTGAGAGAGAGTGAGAGTGATGAAGGGCCGAACAACTTCTGCCGGGATTCGCTAGTTATAAATAAAATTTGGCTTTTGTGGTCAAACACGGTCCTCGGAAATTTGCCCCTGCCTTACAAAAAAGATAGATTACCGTTGTCTACATAGATTACCTTTGTCTCCGCAGAATACGTTGTCTACGCGTTGTTTACATGTAGACATTGACTATTGTTCTTTACGCGTAGTCGCCCATCACTGGGGAGGTCACGGCAACAGAGTCGGCAAAAGCGGTGGCGTCGTCTGTGGAAGCAATGACTTAGGAAAATGCAGATGTACTGGTGGGTGCTGCCAGGTTTTCAAGACTGGGGAATTTTCTCCCCAAAATGGAGAATTTTTTGCGTCGTCGGAGAAAAATGAGGATCATAAATAGAGGGTGAAATGTTTAGGGATTTTTTTGGGAATTTATTTTCATCCGGCGTCGCGATAGAAATAACATTCTCTCAATTATTATGAAGAAAAAATATACAACACGTTATTCTCTCTCGTTTATAAGTATAAAAAAAAAGAATAATGAACGACAGGCGTAGAGAAAGAAAACCGAAGCACAAATAGCCCTCGTCTATGGTTTCAAGCAACTGAAACGACGATGATTGGTTGATTTGAATTATTTGAATTTAAGAGGACAGCCAATGGAATCGAGAGGAATAGTTTATGTCTTTTGTCACAATTTGGAGAACATTTTTCGTTTCACGATTGGGGAATTTTATTTCATTGGGGTGGCAATTCGGGGAAATTCGTTAGTAGTGGTGGGGAAAGAGCTGGCAACCCTGGTGGCGGCAGTGGCGTCGACGGCTGCGGTGGCGCGGCGGGCAGACGTGGGCGAGTGCGCCGCGGGCGGGAGCCTAATTTTTATGTAAATTCGGCGCGCGGGGCGGAGCAGGGCAGGGCAGGGCAGGGAGCGACGCGCTGTCCTCTGTATTTCATTGACCTCCGCCGCCGCGTGTGCTGTGTGTCATTTGAGCGTTACCTTTGTCCTTGTGGTGCAGCGCCTGCCTGGAGGCGGGCATCCTGCACCACGTGTTACTGTCCGCCGCACGCCCAGGACCGCGTCGCGGAGGGGGAGGCTGGCTGGGCCACGCTACGCTGGGTAAAGGATGGGTTGAGTAGGCTGCATACTTCAAACGACACCCTGTGCTCAAACATTGCTACTCTAATGTAATGCAGATTAAGTGTTTTTATAAACTAAGCGTCAGTCACGCGTGATAATCATATATATTAAAGCTGTAAGGAGGCTGATTTTCTTGTCCTTCCTAATCTGATCGGTTTTAAACAAATGAGGCACATAAAACTGTTGAAAAAAGTAGGAATGGAGGAAATTATGTATTGAATAGATTGCAACTTTCCTTTATTACTAAAAAGCTACGAAAAATGTGTTGATATTCGCGTCTAGAATGGAAACGGGAAGATGGCGTCGTGCGCATCTTCGCAAATTGGCGGGAAATGGAAGAGTAAGATGGCCAAACGAGTTCATGCTTTGAGAATGTGTTGCGTTGTGACAACGATTGTAATCGTTACCACACACGAACTATAATTATCCAAAAAATTCAATGTAATAAATAAAATTATCTCAATTGAAAATAATTATTTTATCCCTTAAAGTAATTCTCCCATCTGCTACAGTCATAAGAATAGTTGTAATTAATCATATATATTAAAGGTGTAAAGAGGCTGATTTTGATGTCCCTCCTAATCGGCTCCCAGTGAACAGTTTTAAACAAAAGAGGTGCCAAGAAAAACAGAAAAAAACTACATAACGTTATGTAATAAAACGGTGTTTTCGCTCTGTAATTATTACACACAGTGCATTTCCATGTGCATTCTAAATAAGTATTTAAAATATTCATAGAGAGGATGTTGTTCAAATTGCTGATGTACACTCTTCGCTTATGTAATATCTGTGACAATATTTGCTTAGTATTAGCCACATTCCATTGGTAGGTATTACACGTCCACTTTATATTAGCAGACGGAGCGCTGCGATGTTTATATGTCACCGCCGATTGAATGAGAATCGCACGCACGTCTACAGAAGATACTGATCAATTATATATGATATAGAGGGCGGTGAGCGGGATACAGGCCTGCTGATTGCATGGAACGGCAGAGTAGAAGCGGGCAAGAACGCAACTATATATATATATATATATATATATATATATATATATATATATATATATATATATATATATATATATATATATTGTAACCGTACCTCCTCACCTCACCGTACCGATTACAAAAGTAGATCTGTCATTTGCCTACTTCGCGACGTGTGATTACACCGTCACGCATCCCTGGGAATATCTCAATTTACGGATAAACTTCCCTCATTGGTAGTGGGTTCGTCTTTGTTAAACTACTGATCAATTAACAAGCCAACACAATTTTTCAGTTTTAAATGACAAATAACATATTCTATTGAATGAAAATCACTGTACAAATGAAATTCACAGATCCTCCTATGTTCTCATTTTTCGTAAAATCATGGTAGCTAATTCCCTACCTAAACTGCAGTTTTTCACTAAAGTAATAATAACTCAGAACCCTGTTTACAAGAAAACAAGCAATGGATACATATTTACACTTCACAAAGAATATCACACATGAGACACACAAATCATAGTACAAATATTCATCCTGTAAAAGAAAAATACATACACACAATACTCGAAATTCACTACTACCTTTTTAAATCACTAATTACGTTACACTCAATAGTCACATTTGACCTTCGGCTTCTACATAGCCTTTCAACACAAAATTTTGTTTCATAACGTCTCTTAAATGATTTGAATCATTAAAATATGACTCTAAATAAATAATTCTGTACAAAACAACTTCTATCATAAGCATAAAGAATTACTTTAATCTGATTTTTGTTACGACTGTCGAAAAAAAATAAAACCACTGGCTAGCAAGACCAATGTTCTAAGAAACTTGCCCGATCAACGTCTGTTTTTGAGGGAAGCTCACATTACAACGTTTTGGCTAGTATAATGATAATCCTATCTCACAAGTTTTTTCCAGACTGAAATCTAATGAGTGTTCTTTCTGTGACTCACAACCGGCGAATTCCTCAAGTTGGTCCCGCGCTGTGTAGCTGGCCCGTCGCGCGACCCTCGCGCCTCAAGGTCGTCGTTCTTCTGCAAGGTCCCTGCGTTGCCTGTCGCACCGAAACTGAAGTATTCCGAACACCGTCTCCCAGTCGTTCGGCGAAATTTCACCACAGCTTTCGCAGAGGCGATGGTCGCATCAGATGCGAGTCCGAAACTCCAAGTTATGACTTCGTAATGGCAAAAGTCAAACTAGTTGTTGGATTATCCGTCTTTCTCATAACTCTCAAAATTCCATCATAGGATTTCCAAAGTGAAATTCCCAAAAATAAGAATAAAGAATATATATAAAGTATGAAATATATGAAAAATATGAAAGCTGTAACAAAGAAGAAACATGTCCTATGTTACAATAGTCCTCTTTTCTAGCAACAAGAATGCAGCAACGTGGTTTTACAGATTCATTTCGATCTATTACCGCCGTCGTTCTTTCATTCATTGCATTCTTGTTTAATATTCATTTACTAATTCCATGTAATCTCACGATATTCACAGTACGTAAATCCATGAAAAGTGCTCAGTCAATTACCTTTTATTAAAGCTTTTGTGTTCCGCAATCTTCGCGTGTCCCTCGTCGACTATGTGGCGTACTCGTAGGCAACCATTCTCCTCGACGTCTCGAACCAGAAAGAGAGCGAGCTCTTTTGACGCAAGTTCACGCCACGTCCGTATTTCCACGAAAATTTCCTGATTGGCTACTGTCTGAGTGCGTTCAGAAATCCTTCTCTGACTTACGCCATCTCTTTGCCACTGTAGAAACTACGTGTAGGGCCTAATGTCGGGTATTATTGCTTCCATTTTCCGTTGGTTATAAATGTGACCGGCGACAAGCGGTTACAATATGCAAATTAGAAATAAAAATATTTTACTGATCGGATAATATTGATGATACATGTATCAATTATTTATTATTTTACTTTGATATATAGTGGATGAAATAGAGTGCCAAAAAACAAAAGCGAACCATGACAATGCGATGGGATCCCAGACGCAGCAAAGCATCGAGAATGATACACGCTGATGATGTAAAACATGTGGATATTCATGGAAATGCAGAATTTTCAGTGGTAACTTTTCTACGTCTCTCCTTCTGTGCGATGTAATCACACGGGTTCAGCTAATTATGTTATGTTGTACTATTTTTAGCCAATTTATTTTTGAACTCACATCAGAATTTATTCACATCAATAGATCACAAATCGCATCCGTATTAACATCACATACAGCAAGTAAACTTAACAATATATTCTTTAACATAGTTCTTTATAGTGCTACGTATCAAGAAGTATTTCTTATTTATCTTCAGGTAATGAAGAACCAGCAAACATATAAGAATTAAAAAATAGTAAAATTAATCTTTTGGCAGTTTTAGCTGATTTTTAATTCAGTTTGGACTCTGTGACCAGTACAGCTGGTGGCCGCTATACGAGGGTCAAGATTCGGAAAAGACCGAAATATGGAAAATCGACGAAGGTGCTTTGGTACTGTCTCCAGACACAATTTTACAATGATTCTATTATGTTTGCTGGTTATTTATTGCTTGACAATGAAGAAGTACTCCTCGAAACTGAGCGATATAATAAACTTTAAATACATTGTTGAGTTTTCTGTGCTGAATTTGATGTTAATATGTGATTTATGAACTATTTTTGAGAATAAATTCTGTTGAGCGTTCTATTGCGATATGTCGAAAATGAAATGGACAAAACATAGTGTAACATATTGTAGATTAAGTTTTATACATGCTAGCAGATGCACATGCAACTGTGCAACTCTCGAGCCGCGCCAGAAGATGCGCATGCGCAGTATGCAACTGACGAGCCGCTTTTTTTTTTTTTCTTCAATTTTCCCTTCTCCAGTTACCCTGGAGAGGCGGGAATTTATTCAATTTCTCGGGATATTGTATTTTTCTCCAGCATTGCTGCTTGTGGAGATTTGGGGGGGGGGCTATATCTTAAATAGACTAATTATACCTAAACTTAATTCTAACTTAAAACACATCAAGCCTTTTTGACGAGCCGCGCTGTTCCCTCTTCATTTTCAAGTGCAAGCTCTGAGCGAGAAAATATACAAATGTCTCAGAATAAATGTTACAAACTTGTAGGGTTGGAGGGGGGTTCGATGAGGACGAGTCCCTACAATTCTCTGGACGGACTGTTCAGGACTCAGGATACATTGAAGGGGATATGGCCGCCATTGTAATGGAAGATTTGCGCGCGGGTTTCAAATCTGACTCTACGATTGCGCTCGTTTTCATCTTTATCTTTGTTTTCTTATGAGTGTAACAGAAATTTAAAAAAATTAAGAATGAAAAACCAAAACATTAGCTGTTAATGGATTGTGTTTAGATAAATGTTTTCTATGCCAGCTGCCATTTTCTTTCCATAGATATGCAAATTTTCACTCGGATGGTCTTCAACATTTACAATTAATTACTGATTAATTACAACATTTACAATTAATAGATGCTCCCCTCGTAATATTTCGTTCTGAAGAGACAAACTGAACCAACTTGTACAATGAATTTGAACTTGGAACTATAAATTTATTCGTGCAGTTGATAAATGCTGGACAACTCTTAACCATATTATATCATGAATATTTTCATACGGTTAGAAAACACACGCATCGAAAATAACATTGTTATTTGCAATCACTAACTTGTTCCTATCACATTCGCGACGATGTACGATGTTTGCATTATTACTATTTTTAATCTTAGAAATATAAAAAAGTTTTCAGAAACAAAATCCCAGTTAATAATTACGGTAAAGTTGTATTTTATTTACGTGAATGATGTGAAGTTCCAAAAAATATATTAGCATAATATATAAGCATATAGCAAATTAATAATATATTAGCATATAGCAAATTAGCATAAATATTTTTTGTTCATCGATGCATATTTGGAAATCGACCCCTTGATCATCACTGACCCCCTTTCAAATGTCGTCGACCCTCAAGGGGTTGATATCGAACTCGTTGGGATCCCCTGCTTTAAGAAGCGTAAAATACTCGACACTGATCATCAGTACGACGTCCCTACATTTCGTTGCAGATACATATTTTTACGTATTGTGAAATTGAAATTGGAAAGTTCGAAGAAAATACTGTTTGATTTGATGTTTTATTTTCGGAGTATTTATTGTTTGGCATCGCGTCAGCCTCGGAAGTCATAGTCCCGAACTTGTACTCAGTGCCGGCGCTAGGCATGGGCAGACCGGGCGAACACCCGGGGCCTCGAAAGACAAGGGGCCCGACGATGGGACTGATAGAAAAAAGAAAAAAAAGTAAAAATTTGAAAAAAGAATTTAGAACTCGAGAAAATCGTTATCGTAATTTTAAGTCGCGATACAGTAGTCTGCTATTTCAAAAATTTGTAATTAAGTTTTTACCTTAAACAGTTAATAGTAGTCATTACTTATAAGTAGAGATCGAAAAAATATGTAGTATGAAACGACAAAATATGTACATAAATATGTAATGAAAACAGTAAGACTATGTAATAAATATATAAAATCGGATGAAATATGTTATATTAAAATTCACTAATTATAAAACACCTTTTTATAATACGAAATTACATTTATAAAAAATTTCCTATACAAATTTTAAAAATGATACAAACGTCTCAAAAATCATTTGGAGAGCACAAGTTCATGCACACTTCGCACCATATAACTTTCCCATCAGTAGTAAAAGTTTCATCTATTACTATTAGACGTAATAGAAGACAGTGTACTAACTAGCAATATCTACGACCAGCAAACATCACTGCAACGTGAAGCATTCTCACTGAATGTTACACTTGACGATCGCCAATGTTTCTCCAAAATTAAGGTTAAAAGTTACTATCCGCGACGTCAATAATACTTTTTACACCTAAAGGTGAAAATGATCTCAGTCGCTTACGCGCACTTCCCACCACTGAGATAACTGAAGCAGACGCATGGGACTGTGAGAACATCACGCTTCTTCACACGGGCCACCTGAAGGAGACACCGCGCAGTAATAATGTACGAAAAAATGCAGATTTTGTAAAACAATTTTCTTTTCATAAAAATATGATTAATTAACTACTTTATTGTTAACTATTTGTAACTTATTGTTAGTCAATGTGAGCTTAAAAAGTTAAGATATTCTGCCACCAAGTTACGACACTTAATTTCAGAATTAGTAATAAATCTAAAAAATGTAATAAAATTGAAGAAAATAAATATAATAAAAAATATTTTGTGAAAATACCAAAATATGTAATATAGTGCCAAATATGTAACGAAAAATTTGAATATTGTGTTAGAACGGGGACGATTCGCCAAGATTACAAATTTAAGAACGGTAATTAGAAAGACAAAAAATATGTAATTACATAAAAATCCGGTCTCTATCAGGTAGGACTCTATGAAACGAAAAATGTCAGATAATTCTGAAAATGTTACAAAACAATTCTGTCATTGAAAGCTTTTTAAGCTTTCAAATTTTCTCCACATAACATCCAGTGTTTTCATTGAAATTTAAGGCTGAATAACCTGAATTGTAGATTGCAGATGGGTGGGACGTTTCAGCATTGCCCCGGGCCCAAAATTGTCTAGCACCGCCACTGCTTGTATACATGTTATTCCCCGGCTGGTGGCGGGACTTCTCCCCTGCTGAACCGTGAGATCGCGCCGACTTGCTGGTCGGCTTGGGCGATTTCCTTCTCCAGGTATCTCTAATGGTTGCAGAAACCACAGAAAACTGTAGATGAGCGCAGCTAACCACTTGAATTATCCTCCTGCCAGCGGCTAAATTCGACACTATTGTAACTTGGTTCGAAACTCCGCCACAGTCGGGGCTTGAACCCTACGAACTCCTGGTCAACGGTGCTGCAGAGGGAACGGTGTTGTCGCTGAGCCCCCAGCCGATCAAAAGTTTCAGCTAATTTGAAGCAAAAATATTGAATTTTTTAAAGGAAATCACAAAATCTTAAATAAATGAAAACTTCACGGACATTTAAAATTACTTGAAGATTGCAACTAAACGCATTTTTAAATTGTAATTTATAGAACAATTTACTTGCATATTGCAATTAATATTGCAAGAATAACAATTTTGTAAGCTGTAAAGACGTTATTAAGATTTTAAGTAAACATTTTTAATTTTGTTATTGAATGTCTTTAATTTATATTTTCAAAAAGTTCAATTTTATTGGAGATCCTTGGGGCTGAAAGAAAAGAGAATCCACGGTATTTATTCGCCGCAAACAAATTAACTATTTGCTCGTGAAAACGCCTTCGAGAGGCCCAATTCGTGGCGCGTGCACCGCGCGTGCGCCCGGGCGGTCGCGTGGGCCGGCTGCACCGGCGGCGGCGACGCAGTGCGCAGGCGCGCGAGCCGGTTGGGCGGCGCGCCGCCAGGGGCGCTGGGCGCTAATGACCAGGCGCTAATGAGCGGCGCGTGGCCGCGGGGCAGGGCGTCGGCCACGCGCAGCGTGCCACACGTTATCCTCAGCCCGCGCCTCCGCTCGCTCGTGCTTTGCCTCGCTTCTCTCCTCACCTTGCTTCTCACCTCGTCTCTCGCCTGTCGCATCGTCTCGCTTCTCGTCTGTCACTTCTCGTACGTCGCATGTCGTTTCTCACCTGTGGCTTTTCGCCTGTCGCTTCTCGCCTCTCGCCTGTCGCCTCTCGTCTTGCCTCTGACCTTTCGTCTTGTCTCTGGCCTCACCTCTGGCTTCGCCTCTCGCCTCACCTCTCGCCTCACCTCTCGCCTCGCCTCGCCTCGCCTCGCCTCGCCTCTCGCCTCGCCTCGCCTCTCGCTTCGCCTCTCGCCTGGCCTCTCGCCTCGCCTCTCGCTTCGCCTCTCGCCTCGCCTCGCCTCGCCTCGCCTCGCCTCGCCTCGCCTCGCCTCGCCTCGCCTCGCCTCTCGCCTCTCGCCTCGCACCTCGCCTCTCGCCTCTCGCCTCGCCTGTCGCCTCGCCTGTCGCCTCGCCTGTCGCCTCGCCTGTCGCCTCGCCTGTCGCCTCGCCTCTCGCCTCGCCTCTCGCCTCGCCTCGCCTCGCCTCGCCTCGCCTCTCGCCTCGCCTCTCCTCGCCTCTCCTCGCCTCGCACCTCGCACCTCGCACCTCGCACCTCGCACCTCGCACCTCTCGCTTCGCGCCTTGCGCCTCCCCGGCGCAACTCGCGTCGGCACAACACGCGCAACACCCTACACGCGTCTCCCCGGCGTCCGGCTACTTCGCCTTTCGCTGGGATTTTGAGTTTTTCTTGGTATTTTGAACTCGGGATACGACATCGCAAATTTTTCCCAACACCAATAATAAAAATTTTTCGAAACATCGATGTTCAAAATTTTAAAAAACTCAATGTTTACGTAACATCTCCTCAAAATCAACGATGTTTTTAAACATAAATATTCTTAAAACTTATTAGCAACCATTAATGTCCACGGAGTGATCTAATTTGAAGGTTGTCGCATTTATTATGTTTTAATTGAGATTTAATTGAAAAAACACAGTGTGAAGATGACCAGGGAAGTTAACAAAGCTATTGTCATCTGACTGGTTAAAAAACGAAGTCACAAATGAGATTCTTGTAGGAGAAGTAACATTTTGAAAATTACCTTGGATATCGAGAATAATGACGACTATGGAGTACGGGTTATTGATTTTTTGTGCGTTGAGCAAAACATTTCTATTTTTACATTGTGCATTGAGGCACAATAGGAAGTTCTTATACTGTACAGTCCTTTTACAGTAATTATATATGGTTGATTGTCCTTGTGCATCTTAAAATGAATTTTTATTTTGGATGATAATATTGGATAGAATATATTTTAAGTACTCGAAAGATTGTTATTAAATTTTATGTGCTATTTTAAGTAGAAGGTTGCTAAAATTGAGTTGTTTAAATTTTGTATATTGAAGTTAGAGGTCAACACAATACTACAATCATTAGAAAAAGTAAAAACCTAAAATGCGCCAAATCTACTTTTGAAAAAGCCTAAAATGGCGTTTGAAATAAAATTTAAAAATCTGTGTTCTGATCATGACTTAACGTAAATGACACGTTCATCTATTTGATAGAGAAAGCTCGAAGCGGCACTTTAAAAGAAGAGGTCCTGCGATTCACCTCCATTAAAAATATCATTTCTGATCACACGAGCGCTGTAAGATATCGGCAATTAACACACGAGAGAATAAGCTGAATGTTCGTTCTTTAAGTGATTTCTATGGATTTCGATCGTTTCCACGAATCTTAATAGTTTGTAGTTAAAAGTAGTTTAAAACTTGATTTAAATCTATTTCATCATATCTATCAACTTACGAACTATACTTTTTTTCTAATACATCAAAGAAAATATTTAATTTGGCATTAAAATCCAGAAGAAGAAAATAGGTAAGGTGAAATTTCCTCCCTTCCCTTCTCTTCCCTCCCCTTCCCTTGCCTTTTTCCCCCTTCCACTCGCCTTTCCCCGCCTTCCTTATCCTTGTCTTCCATTGCCTTCCCTAGCCTACCCTCGCCTTCACTTACCTTCCCTCGCCTTCCCTCAACTTGTCTTACCTTGCCTTACCTCGCGTTCCTTTGACTTGACTTGCCATGCTCATCCCTTGACTTGACTTGCCTTGCCTTACCATTCCTTGACTTGCCTTTCCTTACCATCCCTTACCATTCCTAGACTTCTTTGCCTTTCATCTCTTTCCTCTTCCCTTCCCTCCCCTTCCCCAGGCCTTCTCTTCCCTAAGAAACAGCCTCGGATAAAATGCATTAAGATAATAAGTCTGGCGCCTGGTCAAATTCGTTGCAGCTCAGACTGTTCCTGCTAATCTAAGCACGATGAGGACAACAGGATGAATGAGATTTCGGCGAGACAGCGCATCTCTTATAAAAGACAACATTCACAGTGGCAACATATTTTCACCTTTCACATATGAGCTGCCTTATTCCTGGAAGAGCAATTCCATGAACAGGAATTCGTTCTTGTGCAGTGAATGTCGAGGGTTCTTGAGTAAAACAAACGTGTAAACCGACTAGCGTGTGAAAATTGTGGCGATTACATTTCTTACTTTCTTGTGGAAAGAAGCAATATTCTCTTAAAGGTGAGAAGATCTTATAAGCGAGTATTTTATATGCGGAAAAAATGCCCATAATTTAAACACTTAAACATAGGCCAACCAATTGTCTCTTAAAAGCGGGTTCTCTTGTTACTAGGGTCTACTGTACCAGATGTAACGATTTATTGAATAAAAAATAACATAGCACTTTCAGTTAATCGACGACACCGTTCAACAGACACTCATGATGATTGTTTTCTTGAATTACGAGTTAAAAGATGAGGTCTTTCTATTCATTACATCTTTCATTTCTACTGGGGATTCTTCAATAAACTTAAAGATATTACTTCAAGGGAGAAATTTCAATAGATGGACGAACGATAGTCTATGGACTGTTTCTGTCTACATCTACATTTTACTAGCCCCTAACTCTGTACATCGGAAAACACAAAACATATCATTTCACAATTATAAGCAAGAGTTGGCGATGTGAAGTAGGTATTATACAATATCAACTTGGTTCCGCAGTACAATGAAAACGTCGTGGTCTTAGAGCAAGTGCCGCGTAAGTGTTTTTACTAATAATAGTGAAGAGAAAGAAATCATTACGAGATCGGTCATTAAAGTGAAGAATAATAATTGAGGGCAACATTTTGTAGCAGAAACTATTTTAAAGTCATGACTGTTGCACGTGTGTGTAGAAGTATGCGAGAGTTGAAGCCACTACTTATTTATGCGAGTTTTCTGGGATTCATACCTTTCAGATTGAAACCAAAGGAAAATCTGAAAAGAAGTGTATCAGCAATAGTAATTTCTAGTGTTGCAGCTGTCATTTTCACATATGTCTCCACGTTTAATGTAGTTGGAATCATTCAGTCTAGTACAAATATGAATATTTCGTCATATCTTCTGGTGGCTTCTGCAATACAGACCCTGACTTTCCCTATATGTTTCATAACATTTGTGCTGTCAACGCAAAAAATACTGTTGTGCAATAAACTAGTTCATCTTTTATCGGCGATTGAGCGTATGCTTCGCTCAGAACCACCTCAAATTGTGCGACAATTTTACGTGCTTGTAATCATGATTCTCTTGCTAATGTTGGAATTATGGTTCACGTTTTGGAGATGTTTTAATGGTTTCAGTGGCGTCGCATATATAGGGTACGAAACATTGTTGGTGGGATATATATTTGTAACGTGCCATTTAATTTCCTCTCTGATGTTGATTGCGAAGAAGAATTTTGAAGTAATAAATCAGAAAATTTTGACCTTGTCAGAGGCAATAAAGGAAGAAAATATGATTACCTCACCACCAAAAAATGGTTATTTCCATGCGCATTGTTACAAAGTATTCTCGTACGAAGATTATTCAAAAGTGTGTACAGAACCAAATTTGAAATACAAGGAAACCATTGAAATGCTTCGCGAAGCATTTCATCTTAACCAAGAGGTATGCGGAACGATTGATGAATCCTTTAAAGGTCTATTAGTGACATTGTTCGTATTTGTTCTCGTCGATAGTGTATTAGGTTTGTTCTACGTAGCGACATCATTCCAGTTTGTCTCAGCAACCGAATTCGTGCACATGCTCAGCTTTGCCGTATTTGATTTGGCTGCTGGAGCGATAATCTCGGCGGTCGCAGGAGCGACAACTACAGCTGGAAATCGCGACACTAAAAAAGCGACCGCCGCGCTCCTAGTGGCTGCAAAGGGGAGACACTCCGTCGAGAGAGAGGTGCATAACTTCCTGGCGCAGCTCGGGGCTACTGAGATCGTCTTTACAGCTGGCGGAATTTTTCCTGTGGATCTACGCATGTTCGTAGGTCTGCTGGGAACGATTTTGGGTTATATTGTCCTCGTAGTGCAGTTAAATAATTAAAAATGAAGAAACTTGTACATAAATGACTGTAAATTTGGATCCAACAGCAACCAAAGAATAAAAGCAAATTATCAAGTGTTTGAATTAACAAACAGATATACTGTCAAGAAAGTATATCTTTAAATTAATAAAGAATTATTAAGTAATTTATGATTAGTAGTTTTCATGTTCAAAACCGTTACTTTTCAATCTTTAGCGGTGTCATGTATCATTTTAAATTGTTGGATATCACGACCCAGGAAGTGACAGGGTCCATATTCATCACCGTTTGTACAGTTCAGATGCTTCTTTGAGTCACAGTCGAAATTTTCAATGCTTCCTAAATTTGCCATAAAATTTTACTTCCAAATAACGTCAATGTGACCATCAAAATTTGGATTTGAACAAGAATTTTAAACTTTGGTTTAAGATGAATTTTAAAAAACAGTTCTCATTGCATTAATTTTAATTGAAATTTCCCGATGACCAAGTTTCCTGAGTCCACAAAATTCAGAACTGGCAAATTTTCCACTAAGCTTAGTACATCTTTTTTAATGGTCGTGAATTGGAAGACACATTGATTTGAATTTAACAAAATGACTATGCAATATAAATTTGCTTTAAAGTTGTGAGTGAACGTTGGTTTCTTTCGTTTAATTTTACATGCCAGTCATTGAGTATAAAAACAAATTTGTGCGTTTAATTTTTTGGGCTTATGTAATCGTTATTTATGAAAATAAACATAATTTGATAATTCTTTTCACACCATCTCATTCTGAATCTTTCGAACCACCCATATATCTTAAATTGTTCAAAAATAAAGGTATAAGAACAATAGTTGATAAAATTATTTAAGTTTTCCTTTACACATTCCACTAAACAAATTTTCTGAACCTCATTCAAACAAAATATTGAAGTTATTTACCCTATGGACTGCTGGAATTCCTGTCTCATTGTAAGCGTATTATTTTCATCGTCAGCAAGTGAATGCCTTTTTCAATTAGATAACACATATTTATCAAATTTTCTCGAAAACAACAGGGAAATGAAATAATGTTACAAATATGCGAGAAATATGTAATAGTAATTTATCATAAAAGCGAGTAAAAATGCTTTAATTAAGAGGTGAGAAAGTTTAGCCCCCGAAAACACAATCAAAATCGAAAGTATAGGAGAAACATTTAATGGTTAAAAAACTTAACGTCCACATTCCAGGGTAGAGATTTCTACAAGTGCTAAATGGTGCATAATTCCCCCCTTTTTTACCCCATACGCCATATTTACCCCTTAAAGTTTGTATTCAAGTTACTTTCTACGGCTCGATTTATCTTCGCTACTGAGCGTCTTTTCCATAAAGTCATCTCGTTAATTATGAATGGTTTCGTAAAATGAATGGGGTAATTTCGGGAGAGAAACTGATCCTTTATGAATATTACCATTCAGAATGATTTGTAATTAACCTTTAATTACAAATAATTTAGCTGAATATTATTTCAATTTTTAAAATGAATAATTATGTGAAGATACGCTGTTGTATACTTCGAATATTAAATATTTCTTCGGGTCGCTATACGATCTACTTTGCACAGAAATTTACAATATCTGAATAAGTAAGTAGTTAAGGTCTTGGAAATAATTTATTTTCTTGTCAAGATATCAGGGAATATGATATATTGCTATGCGAGATGTTGATTACACCATATTTTCTGCTTTTCAGAAGCCCAATTCATTAGGGTTATGACTTTTTTCAGATTTAAAAGCCTGTGGTGGCAAACGATGCACTTTTGTCAAAACTATAATAAATGACTGCCAGTTAGTTAAAGTTAAAAAGAACTCCTAACGACATGTTGTATTAAGTTGAAACATCGAAAGGAAATTTAGCTGTATTTACTAATAAATATAGTATACATAATGGCACATACACCAAATTAAATTATGTTAAATTGGTTTGTTACTGTTTATGAACGTGCATAGATATTTGTCACTTTTGCTAGTGCTTTGCATCTCTTCCATCAGCTTTACAACTCGCTCGACCCCTATATTTGAGCGAGGCAAATCAAGCATGGCCCGTTCCTTTATCCAGCGAGTGGAAAGAGATTTTAAAGCCTTAGGACACTATTTTGGAGACAGCAGCCTGCAGATCATTGTATGTGTCCTTTAAATAGTGTTGATTTGAAAACCATTCTTTTGCCTGAGCAGTTGCGATAAAGTCACAAGTTTTGCAGCAGGTTTGTGCTGAGCTCTTCATTTCGGAAAGAGAAAATAAGCAATTAGGCAAATATTACCCGTGAATTTCATCTGGCACTATAAAGGGACCGGTAGCTCAGTGCATCAACTGATGTCACTGCAGCACCTCTGACCGGGAGGTCCTAGGTTCGAGTCCTTACGGCGGCAGGATTTTCGACACTAGCTTTTCAATTAGGTCGAATTCAGTCGCTGCCTGGAGGAGAATTCTAGCGGCCGGCTGCTCTGATCGGTAGTTTCCCGTGGTTTCTCCGATTAATACCAGGTGAATGCCGGAGCAGTACCCTACCAAACGGGCCACGGACCGCGCGCGATCTTTCCTTCCTCTTCCTTGTCCTATCCTCTCCCCCTTACACACACGCTTACACTAACATACACTACCACATATTCCGGGAGACCGGTCGGGAGCTTAGAGCTTGTCCCGGCTGGGGCGGTGCCCCGCTGGTGGGAGAGTCCTGGTTAGGGGGAAACCCCACTAGCCGACGGTAGGTCGGCGCCGGCTCTTGCCATCCGGCGGGGGGAAGACCACCGCCATCTCCCGAGAAAAAACATGCACTACACTAACGGGAATAATGACCAAAACAATTGACGCGCCCGGAAACATGAAAAAACCAAACCAAACCAAACTATAAAGGGAAGGTAATTTTTGCCACTTGAGTAGAGGCCACTTTTTCTCCTTCTGGTAGAAATTATAACCTTTACAGAATTCAAGAAGAAACCTGAAGTAATTTCGCCCTCCTGGGTTTTCATGTGTCGGTATCTTTTCTCTGCCGGAATAACGTTTTTGCAAGTCATCGTCACATACTAAAACATCATCAGTGAATTGATAGTGTTGGGTGATCCTGAATTTGTTGGGAACAGAAAATCCATCAAGTGATGTAGAACCAAGTCGAGAATATGATGTTGACGCCCTATAAACTGAGGTGCTTATAGACTCTTTAATCTGAACTCTCATGAATTTAGAAACTCCATTTTTGTACCCCATACTGACTGCTGTGGTATCAAAAATTATCATTTTAACACTTCTTCCATGCTCTGTATTGCACTCCATGCCAGGGCAGTACAGTCCTGAAGAGGACCGTGATATGTCGGTCGAAACGTCGGCACCCCAGCCTTGGACGCGGCGTTACCCGGACAGCCCAGATCAGGAAAATTAATATTTGACAAAAGTTAAAAACAATCATAGCCCTACTAGCCATGACTAAAGAAATGCTCCTAAATACTCAGTGGCCGACTTCAAAACGTTTAGACATACCTAAAAATAGTTCCTGTGCTAAATACGTTGGTGTGTTGTTTTATTTTATACATATCATGCTCTTCCAGTGACGGAGATAAGGATGGGGTTTATTTAAATTATTTGAAGGAAATATATTATTTTCGTTTTAATGGGAATAACGTATCGTTCTTTCCAGCTCTCAATAATATTCTGGATCCGTTATTGTATTTTTCAAATTATTTTTCCCAGGATGGTGTGCGGTTTAGTACGAAAGAAATGTTTAGTAATAACTGAATAAATATTTGCTGTATCCAAAATAGTTTAGTGAACGTGAAGTACTAGTCTCATTAGACACGAATTTTGTAATGTTTCGTGTTAGACTGAAGTACTCTTCGGGTTGAGGATCTAAGGAAGCTATAATTTGATTTGATGTCATTTCATTTATACGGTCAAAAATAGTGAAAACTGTGACGTATGGAGAAGAAGTAAAATCTGCGCACAATTTAAATTATTATACTGAAAAATCTTATTTAGTTATTGAGTTGAAAAACGTGGATTTAAAAATGAAAGGGTCCCTCCACTGACCACAATAGTATTCAAGATCGGTTATAGCATTTTCATTTACTTTTCGAAGCTTTCTAACAAATCCAGTACGTTATAAATGCAATCTAAGAGAAAACTGACCTTCTCCAAACAGTTTAAAAACACCTGAAGTATTTGACTCTCTAAGCATTAAAGGTAGACTGCAGTGTTTGAAAGACTGCAGTGTACATACCCTTCAAGAGGAAAAGCTAAGGGGTAAACTTTATTTTTTAATTAATTGAATTTCAATTATTATAATGAATTTTATTGAGTTCTCGATGCGAATAACTTCCATTTCAAAATGAACATTCCTCATTCGCTATTCTTCATTTCAAATAAGTTTTTCGACTTACAAGTTACTTGCAGTTACTATTGATAAAATACCGAGATGTTCCAGTGCTTTGCTTATGAACATAAGTGTAATTTCATTATGGCATGTTTTTGAGCTGTATTAGTTAGATGCAAAAGGAGTAGTTAGGGGTGAGGGGTTGTTATTTTGTCAGCATTACTGGAAAATCAAATTTGTGGTAGATACAAACATGTTTTCTACTAATCGGGAACAATAATTTCTAGCTTTTAAATGTTGCAAACCACGCTCGTTGGGGTCTTTATTTCTAATCATGTTTAGTAAAAGGAGAGGGAGGGATTCTGAAGCTCAAGAAAACCTATGCGGATTCTACGTCTCCTCTTTACGAATCAGTTTACACTAATTTTGCAAAACAATAAGTGAAGAAAGAAAGAAACCTTTCGGCGAGCACAATCGTATTCTGCATTAATTTATTGTATTTTTAAATGTTTTTTTTCGCGTATCTCTATGCAATTCAGGTCCCAAAAACAGACTGGTTATTATGTATTGAGACCGATTTTATAGTGACCAAACAAAGAAAAATAATTGAATGTTTCATGTTTATTATCATTTTATATCTCCTGTATTGACGCAGGAGGAATCTTCCTCTGATACATCTAGAGGCACGATCATGCAAGAAGTAGAACGATATCAGCAACTAAGTGTGTGGTATGTTCCACAATGGTTACATTACAGCAGCTTGAATGTCCTCGACTTTGACAAAACGTCGTTCTTCCAATGTTAACATCAATTTTGGGAACAAAATGTAGTAGCAGGGGAACATATCTGGATAATATGGAGGGGGGGTCAGCACATAGTTGTTTTTTTGACAAAATTTCTGTACAAGTACTGCCCGGTAAGCTTGTGCATTGTCTTGAAGAAGGAACCAGCTTTCTGGAGCTGAGTATTCAGGCCGAACACGACGTATTCTTTTCATGACACGCTCAAAAACACTTAAATAAAACTGACCATCCACTGTGAACTTCTGGTACAAATGCATGGTGAATGATGTACTTACTGTCGTAGAAAAATTGTCAGAAGTGTACTTATTGACAGAAGCATTGTCTTAACTTTTGACTTCTGAAGACGCCCGGGCCGATGTTCATCTGGAGTAGTTTCACACCAACGTTTTAAAACGTGCATACCACCTAAATATCTGTACACGAGACATACACTCTTCGCATCAAATCAACCGTTTCTGTAGCACTTTTACCTAGTTTCAAACAGAGTTTGCTCTCTGCTCCGTGACGAGTGTCTTTCAGCGATTGCTTGTCACGTCATCTTCTTTCCCGCCAAGCTCTAGGCACGAAAATATGGTGCTTCCAGATCAGGCGCGGCTCGTCATTAAAGGCTGTAAGGCGGAGCCTCCCCCTACAAAAATCGCCGCCCAAAAGAATGTAAAAAATATTTACAAATGTATTTATGTATTTATTAATAATGGCTTTCTGAGTTATATTATGTAATAATCATATCAACATTTGTATATGACAGTGCTACAACGCTCGTTCGTAACGCATTTGAAGCTGTTGACAGGGAAGAGAAAAGCGTTAGGCTCCCACTTCATTCTGCCATAAGCCCCTGTGTAAAACGAGGAGGGCGTGACGTCATGCATTCACTGCACAGGCTTATGGGCGGACGAAGGCTGCGGCCTGGCAGCCTTCAAGGGTCGGGACCTGGGCGCGGCCGAAGCCTGGGTGGGGCGTAGGGTCTGAAGAACGGCGTGCTCACCAGATAGCAATACTATGCAGCTCAGTGAGAAGCACTGAGCATTAACTAGTTGTTCAAATACGCGGTAGGAGCGCTACTCTCTTATCGGAATGTGAATAGAAATATATTAATTAAAAGCCAAGTCCTGATGAAAAACGTAGACAAAACTCTGTCAAAGAACACGTTCCCCTGCTGTCCCCATAAATGAAAATCTAGTACTACCCCCGAATTAACTTCATGAACTGGCGGGAAAAACTACACGCCCTGCTTTCTGAAGTGCCGTTAGGTACGCACCACACAGCAGTTTGTGTATGGTACGAAAGTTAAGTGGTTGTCTGTTGTCTTGTTAGCGGTGAAGGTGAATTGTGCGTAAGTCATAGTGTGACATTGTGTAGCTGCGTTTGCTTCATTTGTGGTGTTGGGTAGTTTTGTGGGTTTTATGGGTGTTGGTGTATTTGTTATAAAGATGAATTCAGTGAACAATATACGTGGTAACAATTTGGATTTTCATTCGAGGATACAGGTGAAAATCCTTGCGGAACGTTGCTTTTCTACTCTCAAAAAGGTGAAGACCTTCATTCGAAACACAATGAAAGAAGATCGTGTGTGCACGTTAGCAATGTGTTCCATTGAAAAGGAGTTATTGTCATCACCGAACGTCAATGAACTCGTTATAGACTACTTTGCAGAACAGAAAGAGAGGAGAGCTGACGTCATTTACAAACAAATAAACTAAGGTAAGCCAAATATTATAAATATAACATAGTTGTGCTGCGGTGCACCCCACCCCCGGCAATTAAACAGTTGCAGCCTACCCCATTTAGAAACCCACGAGCCGCGACTGATATATATATATATATATATATATATATATATATATATATATATATATATATATATATATATATATATATATGAGTCGATAGATGTGTCCACGCTGCTTCATGGTGGCGCTGCTTGAAGTTTTGTTTTCTTGATTGTTGAGATTTGTTTACAATTCGTCAAGGTTTTGTTTCAAAGTAATAATTGCATTGTGGTGTTGACAGTTTGCATGTATTTGCTTTGTGGTATTTTGTAGAGAACATTTGGACAGTGGGTTTTGCTCGGTTGTACTGAAGTAGTGAAGTTGTATATAGGTTGCGTCGAATTCGGAATCGTTGCCCATGCCCCAAAAGACGTAAACGTACATTATGGACGCAGAAAGAGAAAGTCAGCGTACTAGTCGCGCGACTTTTCTTGAGTCTGAACTCCCTAGTGCTCAACACAGCACGACTCGGTATGATCTGATCAGAATATTGGTCTCACACGGCACGGCGAGATTGTCACGGCTACCTACCTCTGCTTTCGAATGAATTCTGTTCTCGCGTTTTCGCTGTTATTGTTGTGCCCTGTGATTTATTCGATTCGGATTTTGGTGATTACGACTACGATTCGATTGTTAGAAAGTGGAGACATTGTTGATAGGAGGTCTCGCTTCCTTGTGAAAATGAAGCTCTTCATGGAAGACGGGCGGGAAAAAAGTACGTAATAGATGAAATGGCTGCAGGTGCTGGTCACACAGTCATTCGTCTTTCTCCCTACAATGGCGACTAAAATGCAATTAAGCTGGTATGGGCAAACACTAAGGGCAAGGTATTTTGCGGAACACATTATATCCGGGGACATGTCAGCTACGCATCTACGTGAATTAACATTCAGAGGGTTTGAAGCAGTAACTGTTTCGGACTGGGAAGGTTACTGCAACCATGTAAAAGATCTAGAAAAAGAATACTGGCAAAAAGACGGGATAATGGAAATTGTAGTGAATGACATTGTATTAATACTACAGAAAATTCAAGCGATGATTCACATTATTCAGAAGATGAAAATTAAGTACGTACACTAATATTTATCTCCTTAATAAGCAATTTATCATTATCTAATAATTTCATTTGGGTTGCTATTAATTACGTATTATTTTTCTATTTATCGTCTATAATGTCCTGTTGTATTAAGAGTGAAAGAGGCGCGAATAGTATTAAAATGTACAGTTGGCAACTCCCGTCAGATGTGATGTAGGGAGAAGTCTCCTCTCCCCGCACCCCGCGCTGGGAGACGTCAAGAAAAGTCGCGCGACTAGTACGTGTCGTGTTAGTGAAGTCACTTCGTTTTCTGTTGGGTCGTTGTCTATGAAATGTCAGTTTTGTTCTGCTTTGTACTTCCCATGTGAGAGAAATTCTTCAAACGAGTTTACTCTGTGTTGATTAAATGGGAAAATAAGTGTACCTTCGAGCAATATGCTAGAAGAAATCAAAGTTGTTTATAGGAGATGGTACCACATCAAAAAACTTTAGAAATAATATCCGTCAGTATAATAGTGATTTTTCTTTTGTGTCATTTGGTGCCGGTATTGCATTGCCACCTGGTCATACGCCATTACGTATTCAAAATGTTGGAAACTCCACATCACAGAATATCTTCGCTATACCCTGAAGATCCAAACAGTGCAACATATTGTGAATATTAGTCTGGGCGCAGTATTTTACATTTATCTCAGATCTCACCGTAAAATTTTGACGGGTTCTCACTAGTGAAGTTTTAAACTTTATTATTATATTTGATTCATTCTTTGTTATGTACCAATGATGAAGAAGGGGGAAACTGCCAGGCATCGTTCGCCATTGAACGACGTGCAATAAATATAGTGGCATAATGTCAGCTCATCCTATAAGGTGACTTTATGCCAAGATTACGAAACATTTTTTGTTCAATAGCAAATCATAAAATAATTATCACCACATAAAATAATCAAAAAAGTTTTTAAATTTCGTATACTACTATAACTTTGTTAACTGCGTGAAAAATTAACAAGTTATATACTAAAGTCTTCCCGAAGTGGCAGAAAGCCACCCCGGTATACGAAATGCATTATTTTTAATTGCTTAATTGGAATTAGTAATGGTTATTTATTTTACATAGCGACATTTCATCTCCTAAAATGTATCAGCAATAATAGGCCTACGGAATGCGCAGTTACCTACCGCATTATGTAATTTTCTGTTGAGTGTGTAATATAAAATTTGCTCGTATCGAATTCTATGATCCCTAGAATTTAAAAGTGGTGAGTATTGCTCACGCAAGTTTTTTTGATACACGAGCTCCCTAGTCCTCGTCCAGCGCTTAACAGCACGGCCCGTTGAGGCACTTAGGTTTGACTCGGAACGGCACATACCAAATTACAACGCTGGCAACAACCACCTCGTACTTTCAAAACATTCCTAACATTTCTGGTGGCACGCTTTGGCGCGTTAAGTTCATGCCACGGTGTAAGATATATCTTACACCGTGGTTCATGCCCACAGTTGGTACGGCCTTTTAATCCGTGACGTAACCACAGCCTTCCTCTCTCCGCACACCCCGCTGTGGAATTTCAAGAAAACTTGATCGTGTAGTAGTATGGGAATTATTCACATATACATATTGAGAAGTTTTGTTGGAATACACTAACTGGTGAAAATTTTCACGTCTGAAATAATTAATTTCTGGCAAGGAAAGAAAGCATCACACGTGTACAACAGGGCCCCGCGAGCGGATTGACGTTGAGTTTGTAACCTCAATGGCAAACCGTAAGGCAAAGAGACGCTTTGCAACTCAAATTAATGGCGACTCTTCGGCCTATGCGATTAACAGAAAACATCGTTGAGACTTTCCAACACATTTTATTTCAAAGTACTTGGTGTCCGTCGTGTGACGACACTCTGGCCTTCGACCAACACTATTAAAATAAACCACCCTTGAGCCTATCCAACGTATAATTTCCAGTGCATTATTTGCCAATATGCATTTTCTATTAATTAAAATGCGCCATTCTCATTTCACCTACGGAATCTCTTACGCCACCGAGCTTACTCCGTGCCACGGTGTAAGAAATATCTTAAATACACCATGCACCATATTAAGAAGACCACGGCAGGAGAAGACCCTCGTTCCAGCCACTCGTTCTTCACTTTCGTTCCATCGATCTCGCGACGTCGAGTCGATTCGTTACGTACGAACAAGACCCGTTCCATCTTATTCATCAGCTGCACAGTGATAGTGTGAGTGTTTTTGATAAATTGTTTACCAGGTTGTTTACGTCGATTGTACATTGAATTAATACGTGCATGTGTACATTTCAAGAAATATCATAGATTTGTAGACCTTGCGCACATTGTGAATGCATCTTTACGGAGGAGTTTATCGCATATTGTAAGTATAGTGAGTGTTCTTACACGTCACGATTGTGTAGATGTGGAAATGAAGAACGCGATCACTGAAAAATTGTTCTAAACAACATCCAACAGCAAATGGATAGTTTCACTGTGTTTGGGAGAACAGTGTATTTTAATAGTTGGATTGGAGGTAATGTGTCTTTACTGAGACGGATTGTGAACTGCACTTTTATTAGTGATCTTTCTAGGACAATTAATTATGATCCGTCTCTTAATTTTGTATATTGCTGCGGTGGCATAGTAATTCTCTATATTTGAACTTGAAAAAATTATGATTTTCATTGATAGTGACAGTGGTAGTGATAAAGTTTGAGCAGTAATACCGGTGCGAACATTGACTAATTAGGAATCCTTTTTTCGTTCCATCTCGTGCACTGCACCAATCGTTCAGGCCTGGTTCTGGCCATAGATCACAGTGTAATTCTTATACTATGCCATAGACATATAGTCTATGTCTATGGTTCTGACGTGTATTGTCCGATTTAAAATAGTGACTCTCGAAGGCTAGGAACTGGAAGGAGTGGGGGAGACAGTCCAATCGGGAGCTTCGTTTTTAATAGAAGCACGTTGTAAGAGAATTGTCTTACACCGTGTGTAGAAGTCAAGGAGGTTAGTATGATACTGGTACAGTCGTTGACGTGAAGTTGCCGGTGTAATGTTTGGGGTTGCATGTCAGTTATTCAGTGAGGTTATTTAAGTTGAATAATGTAATACAAATGTTAATATTGACTATTAGCCTTGTTGATTGTGACCAACTTGCTACCAATTATCTTGATTGTGATTGCAATGTGTATGGATGTGTAATATGTGTTAAGATTTCTGTTCATTTTGCACTCATGTGTTCGTGGCGTTATTGAGTGTTGCGTCATGGAGTGTTTGAATGGCTGTTTATTTTCTGATATGCGTCGAGAGGATAAAAAACTGAATGTGATCCAGTGGTGTGAAGCATATGAATTGATTGCATCCCGACCCGTATGCCCAAGATGTAATGATGGAATGACATTGACAGCGCGAAAAGTATTAACTGATGGATATGAGTGGGTTTGCAGAAAGCATGGGGCCAATGCTCACGTATGCAAGCAATCCGTGAGAAAGGGATCATGGTTTAGTGAAAGTCGTTTGGAGATATGGCAGGTACTTCTCATCACCTACATGTGGGTGATGGAAGCTAAGCGTGCACATATTATGAATGATGCGTGTGTAAGTCCCCGAACCGTGTCAGAGTGGTCTAGTTATTGCCAGGAGGTATGTCAGGAGAGTGTAATTGCTGAAAGTGAACCACTGGGTGGAATTGATGTAGTGGTTGAAATAGAAGAGAAAATGTTTGTTGAAAGGAAGTATGCTAGAGGTAAACGTGTGAATGGGAACTGGGTGTATGGAGGACTTGAACGTGGTTCCTTGCGCTGTTTTTTTAGGATAGTTGAAAATCGTAGCCAAGAGGCTCTTCTAGACGTCATAAAGACTTTTGTCAAACCGGGGTCCATTGTGATCTCCAATTGTTGGAGATATTATGGCTGTCTAGATGATGAGAGTTTTAGAACTTTGCGCGAGAAGGACTCTTTGTGTTTCAAAGATCCTGAAAAAAGAACACGCACTCACTCAAACGAAGGCTCGTGGGGTGCAATTGAAAAGAAATTGCCTGGTAAACAGATAGAAAAACAATTTAATCCTAAGTTGTACGAATATATGTGGAGAAGAAAATATGGACATTTGGATGGGACTGAAAGGATGAAACAATTCATTAGATCAATTAAATTGATCTATAATCAAACAGATGTGTAAGGTGAGCAATCCATTTTATTTAATTCTTAAGTGGCAAGGAGATGTATACGAAACAAATTGACTTTACTTGCTTTTGCATATAAATGCGTTCAAAATTTTGCTTAGTCAGATCATGTTTTATGGAGGAGGCTGAAGACTCGAGACGTCTGTGTTGTATTGTTACACAAGCGGAGCAAGTCAAATAGTCAGTAAGTCTGCGCTCAGTTAAGTTTTTTATTTACTTGGTTTTGTATCGGAAAGTGCTTCTGTGAAGACGCAAAATATTTCTCGCTACGTTTTAGTAGGTTATTGTTGGAGGATTCGTTGCTTTCTTTTGTGGAATGACTTGTTTCATATTCTCGTGAACTATGAACTTCACCACAAGTTATTGTTAGAAAAAAATCTTGTGTTTACCATAAATAAAATGCCATCTTATTGTGTACAAAATCAAAAAAAAATATCGCAAAGAAATATTTGATAAGAAATCATGTGTCTCTTTATTATATTTTACATTATATTTCAAATGTACGAAATATATTTTGTCAAGGGCTTCTTGAAAATATTTTTATAATCCATTTCAGTTGTGCATAATTGGGTCTGCATGTACTTTGTGTAAAGTTTAGTACTAATGTAGAGTATTAATTGGATGAATGAAAAATAACTAATACTGTTGACAGTGCAGTTATTCCTATTTTAACTTGTTTCTGTAAATGCTTCACAATTCTGTCATCTGTAGATGTGTACTGTCATCTGTCAGTGCTTCACAATACAAACATAAAATTTTGAAAAAGAAATCGAGAATTGACATTCTTTTTGTATTTTCTCTTTTTCCATTGAATGCTAAAATCCATAGCGACTTACATGTACATTTATTTGCAAACAATGTGCAGAAAATGTTTATGTGAAGTTATCACCTCTTCTGATTTGATCTGGGTTCTCTAAGATTATAGTACTGGGATTTGGATGTGTGACCCAAATATCTCGGTCATTTTCCTAATTGTTTGAATTTTTAAAACAATTATTTACTCATGTAATTAATGTTGTAAGAGAGATTTTAATAAAATATAAGGCATAATTTAAAATGTTTCCATCTATATTGGTTGATTTTTGTTCCACAGGTGTTCTATACATATCTAAACTTACTGTAAATATTTCATACAAATATCTCTGTTAGTGTCTCAGAAAAAGGAAACTATGGACTCGCTTGGAGAAAACTTGCATCAAGTGTAAAGATGACAAAACTTACGTAATGAGAAATAATTTACAATCTACACAGTCACACAGTACTGCCCTCAGGGTTGGGCAAAATACCCTAAATTTAGTATTTAAATACTTTGTAAATAAGTATCTAATACTTTCCTCAAATACATTAGGTTTTGAATAACTAAATACATGTGTATTTAAAATGTATCAAATACTCAAAATACAGTAAATACAATAATTTTTTATTATTACTTCTTTTTTGGAACAATTTATTGTAACTGTCAATTACAATAAATTACTAATTGACAGTCATAAAATTCTGAACAATAACTTATGAGTCCACCTCAAAGCAGAAGTTCCTTTTAAAGCGAGCAGTTGTTCAAACAAATCATCAGACAATAAACTCTTTGGTGAATGCATAAACCCGCAAATGAAAACGGTTGTTCAGCTAACACATATGAACATAAACTATTGTTATAAGTACAGCTTGGACATGTAGGCACAAAAAAGTTGAAAGTCGGCAGGCAAATAGGCATCTAAAAATAGGCAGGGAAATAGGCATTATAGTTGACAACAGCCACTTAGCTTGTTGACAGCAGGCACTTAGGAAGAAAAAATTAAAAATAGGCATGGAAATGGGCATTATGGTTGAATAATATTAAAATTAATATGTAATATGTACTACATAAAGGATGAACACAATTCTCTGAAAACAAATCAAAGTTTTTTGATTATCAAAACATATTGTGAAGTTACATTATATTTCCTAAGAGTTGTCTCGTGTGGAATTTTATATTTTGTAGGTGAACTGGTTAAATGTTGAATTTTCTAGTTTTGAAAATGGAGTGTGTGCGGCATGGCACAAGCCAGTATTGAAATTCTTTGTCGTCATCTTTTGACTGCACTTGCTGAAGAAGGTTTGAATAGTTTTTCTCACTTTTCTTCACATTTTTTTGCATGAGTTGCAATGCTTTTATGTTGTAAGAAATATTTTTTTGCACAGTTTACCACCTTTTCACAACGCCGGCAAAAAAATACATTTCGAGGTCGCCGTGAATCTTCTCCACAAATTCGCTCTTTTAGCAATGCACTTCCTGAAACTTTCTCTTTCTGCATTGTAGCAAGCCTGCTTAACAAGAAAAGAAAATTTACTGATCTGGCATGCTCCTAACTTTGATACCAATACAAAATTATCAAAGAAAACTGTATCTCTTGTATAATTCTACCTTCTAAAAGGGAAAGATGCCAGGAGCACTATTTTTGAAGACAGTTGTGCCCTTACTAAGGAAAAGATAGCTCACTAATCATTGTGAAGATCGGAAAGACGAGACAATTTCTTGTTCTCTGAAGCGCCATGACTGGCTTCAGCGAAGTAGATAAGGTAACCCGGGCGGTGTCAAATTCTCATATGTCTCTGAGCGGTGTCCCTACTCGATGCCTTACAGGCAAGAACATATTGGGCATAGAGCTTCTTGATTGGAGGATGCCCTGGCAGATTTTACTTGGTTATTACTTGTTTGGTAAAAAGTTACCCATCGGTGATTTCTCAAAAATGATTGTTGAAAACAAAATATAGTGAAAAAAATGCGGATTATTCAAAATAGGCTCTTAACGCTCGATTAGGCAAGTATCTCAAAAATAGGCATTATAAAACCCTCGCAAAAGCAATTTCGGTGGTATACATTGATAACGGGGTAAGTTGCCTAAAAATACATTCATAGAAATAAAAAGTGCATTGTCAGGACTAGTTATAAGAAATAAACGCATTGTTTGTCGTCGGATAATTGTCCAGCATTTCTAATGATTTAGATTTATAATTTAAAAATGAAGAAAATGCAAATTCAACAGCTGAAAGGGGCTTTTATTTTTGTTTCAATGACGTTCATTCACTAGCAGAATAAAAATAAAAATAATAAAAAAGAAAAAACCTTGTCATCTTCATCTGTATTTGAAGTAATTTAAGTATTTGCTTTTTTAAATACACATATTTTACGTATTTAAATACATTTCTACAATACATGTCGAAAAGAATGCAAAAATACAATTATTCCAATACAAAATGTATTTCAAATACAAATATTTAAATTCTGCCCAACCCATGCTGCACTTAAAATATTTAAATCCCCTCCAATGTTGGGACAATTTTTTATACATATCATTTCAAGGATCTTCGAATTTATATCATAAGCGTTTTACTTTTTTTCTGAATTTCGAGAAGAAATGTAATAATAATTAAGGGAACAATCATTTTATTAAGCTTAGCTAATAAGGTCCATTAATAAATTGGTGAAATTTAGCTCCATTTTATAAAACGCGCCTATTAATGTTAAGCATTACTGTGAATATCTCGTATTATCAAATCTTTTAATTATATTGCTTTTAAACATTGATGACTTAGAAATTTAACAGCTTCATGCCCCAAATCATGAGTCATAACACTAAAATTAACATAACTATATTACCATTAAATATATTCTTTCCATTACAAATTTCCTAGCATTCTTAAATTTTTCAAATGCCGAAAAATAGGTTCTTCTCGCGAAACGTTTCACGGGTCCCCGGTGCGATAAAAATCATGTTGTTTTTTTCCAGTATTCTTTGTAAATCTATGAAAGCATAGTCGGCAAACAGAAAAATTTAGACTGTTGTCCAAGTACTAAAACTATTTTATTTAACAGATCTTCAAAAAAAAGAAAAGAAAAATTGTAAACGCTGCGTAACGTATGGATTCAAATAATGTGCCGATAATTAACTTTCCTGTGATCCGGCAGTTCTAGTGTGATCATACAGTGTGTTGAAGGTAAAAAAAACTGCGCATTTATAATTTTTGTAAAAGTGAAAATATACAAATGACGTTGAGTGAAAGGGTTTATTATATTATATATTGTATGTTTTTCCATTATAATGTTTGATGTAATTTAACTAATGCATGATATTTGTTTGATGCGGTGTACACTGAGTAAAAGGTGAACCTGTTATCTCAGCTTAATATTTTCTGTTATATTCAATGTTATTATATACTTTTCTGTTATTATAAACACAAATTTTGTTGTTTTAATCATAAAATTGGTTCCATTATTATAACAAAAAAGTTTTATTTTTTGGACAACAGAACAATTTTCATTACAAATTTATGATAAAAACTAAAATAAATGCACAGAACCGTTGAAGCTCGTTTTAAAGGGCATTTAAAGTCTGTGATTTAGAGATGGGTAAATAGTAAAAATTGTTTTTATTTTTTGAACTATAGCTCAGCAATCGAAACTAGTGGTGCTACAGAGTGGCACAGACTTTCTCGTACTTGTTAGTTTTCTAATTTCTTTGGTCTGGGCTAGCTTTATAATCTTGCCCCATCCTCTTGCCAGCTGCAATCTATCGCCTTCCGAAGTACATAAAAAAAAATTCAATTTTTCTGTTTCCTAATAGTAGAATTGAAATATTACTTTAAAAATACTAAAAAAGAATAAAATTTGTTGTACAAGGATGTTTTTGTTGAAAACTGGAGCCGTTTTTAAGAAAATAGTGTTCAAGCATTACTGTAAATGCGTAATTTGAAACACATTTTCTCAGTGAGTTTTTGAAAAACTTCATTGGAAGTCATTTAAAACTCTTCCACTCAGAAATGCAGTATTGTACACAAATCGCTGGAAATAGGCATAACAAAGGCGTGAGTGATATTAAAAAAATACATTTGTGTTATTTTAAAAAAACCCAAAGAATGCAGCAAACTGACTTTTATGTCATCTTAAAGAGTGTGTATAGCACTATCCATACGGAGAGTTTGAAGAAAAAATTTAGAGCCGTTTTTGAGACTTGAGCACGTTTTCCCTGAAAACTTGCGAGTTAACGAGAAACTTATATGACATCATTTGAAGCACATTTAATCAAACAACAAAAGAACAGAGCAATATGGTGTTTATGTTAACTCATAGAGTATATGAAGCACTATTCCTACTAAGAGTTTTAGGACTCTTGACAATTGCCCCCCCCCCCCCGCCCACCCACTCATCCCACTCATAAAAGACCCAAAATCCCACCTCTGTATATTACTATATTAATATCTATCCTAGGAGGCTTAATACTGTATTCTATTTGTGATTTTCTCTTAGATGCACTAGAGAGATGTCCTGTATTTTAATTTTCTTAACAACCACTGGCCTCACAAGTTGTGGAAGATAAAGTTCTCTTTTGGATCTGTTATATGTGGAAATAGTATTTGTGGCATTATTAAACACAATTTAACTATTCAATCTGAAATAAGAGGTCCGGAATTCAACAAACATTCAACCATTTTCACGAACTTTTCATGCTTGTAAACAAAGGAAGCATGAATTAAAGTAGAGAGGACAGCCAACATATAGATCTGAAAATGCACTTCAAAATATAAATTATAGCCTTATAACACAATATTGGTTTCTGTTAAAACACTGATTATATACGGTGGTGCTGGAACCACAAAATTATAGTCGGTGCAGAATCATTTAATAAAATTCATTAAATTCTAAAAAAAATGAATTCAAGTCTCTATTAGTAGATCTGTATATTATAGAAAAATAGTTTAATTTGTGTGTCAGACTTATTATTCAAAGTTCCAGGGTGGAAATTGGGTTGCAGTGTTTTTGCTACGCTAGGCTCTGTACATTAATATATACATACACATGTGCATACTGGGTGATCAGTTTAAAACGCAACCCCGTTGTTCGAGGCCCTGAGAGATAAAACAAACAATTGCAGCCCTGCTTCTGGGTCAGCTCATTTGACTGCATTTCTGCGACAAACTCTTCTCTCACTACCCCTTTCCTTTCACTCGTCCCCGTCCTGTGGTCTAGGTCATACCTACTTCAAGTAAAACAGGGTGCGTCTTCATTTGCGTTAGTTACGAAGTTAACTTACGATGCGCATCAGCATAGAGCAACACAGATTTGTGGTGCAGGAGTATTTCCAAACGCAATCTTTCAAAGACGGCCAGGCAGTTTTCAGAGAAAAAATTCATCTGAGTCTACATTGAACAAGAGTGTGCCTCAGTATTCGTTTCTTTGTATGCTAGGCTTGCGCCAATTTGCACCCCATTATCCCGAGGTGGCGGGGATGATCCCGAAGGCGGCGGTTTATGTGAACAAGCCATTAATCTGGAAGAGCTGCAAAGAAACATCGAGAAAGTGATTAGGATGATTGGCCAAGAAACTTTAGATCGGGTTGCAGCAAATAATAATAATAATAATAATAATAATAATAATAATAATAATAATGATAATAACGATAATGATAATAATAATGATGATGATAAACATTTGTTCTGCGAATCTGGAATTAATAACGTATTAATATTTATTTAAAACGGCAAGAACAAAATGTGTTCATTTCTGAAGCATGTTTGTTGCGTAACTGAAACAAGCAAAGTGTTATTGAATCTACCTAAATGTATATTTTCCGTGGCAAACTTAATTCACATTTAAATAATTTATGAAGAAATCACTGCGCTTCTCAATACACTCTGTTGACGCCAAAGAAGCATGCGCGTGCCTTTCTCTTTAAACTCGTGGCCACGACGGTCACCTGCTCTCCTCCTCTGGGTGGCATTAGGGAAGAAGGGATTAAGTGTACTCCCTGACAGTTTACAGTGTCTGTGGCTGTTGCCTTTTTTACCACAGAGTTCTCTCCTTTAAATTATAAATGTTGTGTGTGTGCGTGCGTGCGCGCGCGCGTGTGTGTTTTTTACGAGGGTAGGTGGAAATCTTCAAAAGACACCATGCGGCCCGTACTACATGATAGTGTGAGATTTTTACCCACTAAAATCAACCTCCTTTCTCCTCCATCCTCCCCGCGGAACCGCCGTTAGGCATTACATCACGGGGAGTGGATTAGAGTGGCCTAGTCACCAGCCACTTCTTTTCACCAAAACGTAGGGAGGATCAAACGAGGATCAATCGACTTCCCTTCTTTCCCTCTCTATTCTCCTCAGCTCAGCTATTATGGTCTGCGCATATGCGCTCACCGCATCCCAGTTGGTTTCTGAGGCGAGCATGCACCCAACCATTGCTTCGGGTGTCAGCGGGTCGATCCCGAGTATACTCATAACGTGCCGTCGCTGCACATGGTATCGCGGGCACTGGAAGACACATGCTCGGCGTCTTCGACAGCAGGTTCACATAGTGGACAGAATGGGGTATCCTCCAGCTTGAACCTGTGGAGATATGCCAAAAAACTTTCATGTCCAGACAACAGCTGAGTCAAGAAGAAATTTACTTCGCCGTGTTTATGGTTGATCCACGGTGCAATGAAGGGAATCATGCGGTACGTCCATCTTCCTTTAATGGACTTGTCCCATCGATCCTGCCATTCGAGCAGTGTTGTCGAGCAGTCTGGGTTCTCCTCTTCTTTGTGATATCGCCTCCGTCTCTCCTGCGCCAAGATATCGACAGGAGGCATCCCCGCGATGACGCACACTGCATCGTTTGACACAGTGCGGAATGCACAAGCTACCCGCAAAGCTGATAACCTGTACACTGACGTCATCCCTCGGATGTAACTATTTATCGACGTGGAGTTGGCCCATACTGGGGCTCCATAGAGCAAGACGGACCTCACAACCAAGACCAGAAGCTTCCGTTTCTCCTGACAGGGCCCTATGTTGGGCATTAGTCTCGACAGTGCTGCATTAATTACCACAGCTTTATTGCTGGCGTACTTCATGTGGTCGGCAAATGTCAGACGGGCGTCAATCATGAGACCAAGATATTTGATCGACGGCTGTGATGCAATACAGTGGTCTCCGACTTTGAGAGTGATGGTTTCTCTCTTTTTCCTGCTAGTGACTAGGATAACCTCAGTCTTGTGCTCAGCTAACTGCAGCCCTGAGGACTTCAACCACTGACTAACAATAGCGATCGCTTCGTTTCAAATATACACAATTTCCTCAATGTACTTCGCAACGGCGACGATAGCAATGTCGTCCGCGAAACCAATAATACTGGTGCCTTCTGGGAGGGGAAGCCGAAGAACCTTGTCATACATCACATTCCATAATGGTGGACCCAATACCGACCCTTGCGGGACACCAGCCGTGATATTATGTACCTTCGGCCCATTATTTGTATTGTAAATCAGGGCTCTATTACTCAGATACTCTGCCACAATCTTCCTCAAGTACGTTGGCACATTAAATCTGCGGAGAGCTTGGTGAATATTACTCCACCTGGCCGAGTTGAATGCATTTTTAATATCCAACGTAACGACAGCACAGTACTGTTTTGGGCCTCTCTTCCATCTACTTCCTCCAATTGCTTGTCGGGCGGTGTTAATGACAAGCTGGGCTGCGTCAACAGTCGAGCGGGCTCTGCGGAAACCATACTGATTTTCCGAAAGGCCTCCTCCCTCCTCCACAGCTTTCTCCAGTCTGGTACTAATAATTCTCTCCAGAACCTTGCCAGCTGTGTCAAGCATACACAATGGCCGGTATGATGATGGATCTTCGGGAGATTTATTCCCCTTAGGGAGGAGCACCAAGCGCTGTTTTTTCCATCTTTCTGGATACACCCCTTCCCTCAAGCAAGAATAATAAAGATTCACAAAGATGTCAATGTGAGCGAGTATCGCAGTCTTGAGGGCAATATTGGGAATGTTATCCGGTCCGGGAGCCTTTGTGTTGCCGATTCTGCTGATTGCGTGCAGAATTTCTTCTTGCGTGACTGGAGGAATCATTTCTAGCTCAGATAACGCTATATTAACTGAGTCACCGGGGTGGCTCGGGAATAGGGCTGTCACAATTCTGAGCAGCATTTTGGGGCAAGTTGGAGAACGTAGGTGCCGCTGTCTTAACCTACACATGACCGTCTTGTACGGCCTACCCCATGGATCCTTTTCCACCTCGTCACACAGGCTTTTGGCGCATAAGCGTTTGCTCTTGCGGATTTCTATCTTCAACTGGCTTCGAGCGAGTTTGTATTGCTCTTGCAATTGAAGAAAGTTGTCTCTGTCACGAGTTCTCTGGTACTGTCTTCTGGCTCGAAAGCACTTCGACGTAATTGGGCGATTTCCTCAGTCCACCAGTAAACTGGTGAACGTCGAGAGATTGCGCCCCGTCTAGACATAGCCGCATCGCAGGCTTTGGTTACCCATTTCATCACCTGCCCAGCTTTGTCATCTGCGGTACCTGTTGGCACTATCGTCTCCAAACATTGTCGGAAAAGTTCTTCGTCGAACGTTTTTGCTTTCCACCCAGCTAGCTGACATTTCGGCGCAAAATTATCCCTTAGCTGATTTTTCACCTCGTACAAAAGTGCCTGGTGGTCACTATATGTGTGTGTGTGTGGGTGTCAATCAAAACTCTGTATATTATTTGTCTGAGAACTTGTTTTTTGAAATTGGTGCCAGTAAAATATATTAAATTTGTAAATATATTTCTTTGCATTTAAAAATGATTATTTTTTTTAATGTCACTTTTCCTTTGAACTGACAATATGTATTGGGCAGCTAAAGATATACATTCACTGCACCCTAAAGTGAATAATTTTATTTCTTCAGAGTTCTTATCAAAGATCTGATGAGCGCTAATATTCAAAGAGAAACTACTAGAAATTCCTCATTTGCCAGGGTTTGTCTTAACTAAGTAGGTGGGAACATGCCTCAGTGCTAGGCTTTATCGTTGGTCACACATTGAAGATTTTAAGAAGGCACTTCCTTAAATGAAGTCAGATGCGACTTCCCCTAATTCAGCAAGAATGGCTACCTATGCAGAAGGAATCCAAAGTGACCTATCATATTGACACACTCTTCATTACTCTGCCTAAAATCATTGAATGCTAAAAACATGAGTCTCAAGCTGACTACTTTAGTAAAATTGAATTCTTTGGCAACATTTTTTACAGTGTACCAGAATCATTAGGACTATCCAGAGTAGAAAAAATTAAGAAAAACGAAGAATAAAATCCAGATTTTAGAACTGTAATAAAAATAGAGCCTTTTCACAAAGTGAATTGCAAGTTTCTGTGGGGCCCAGACAATGGCCTCTTTCTGTGTAAAGTACTGTACAAAGGGTCTCTTTTTGTGTAACCGGATAGGCGAGTTTAGGACTCCATAGCATGCGACGTTCATGTTTTTGTAATTTTTTAGCACATTTACATGCATATATTTATGATTTTTAGTCTGAAAAAATACACACCTGTATAAAGACACTTTTCACATTGATAAATGTACAAATACTGTAACTTTAAATTAATTCAGAAAAACATTTTATCCTTTTCAGAGGTGGAAATCTTTGTAAATGTTATCTCAGTAAAATGATCAAATTGATGAGATTAATCACAGACTTGATACACATTCATACACACAAGGTCTTCGAAAAATGTAAAGATTGCTTTTGATTTTTTATAAGTGAGAAATTTTAATGTAAGTGAGGAATCTATAAGTTTTAGTGGCAACAACTGCTCTCAAAAGTAGCATATTTTTATATCTTTGCTTTGTTTTTGTTTCAGACTTTGCCCTTTGTGTGGTATATCTTGCCCAGGAGAATAGCAGAGCAAAAGATTCTATGCAAAGCATTCAAGATGCAGTTGGTCATTTTGGCCAGGCAGCCAGATTGATTGAGGAGGGCATGAGTCGTTTCAATGAAGTTTGGGCACAGATGGAGAGAAGCCAGTTGGCGCAAAGAAGTGCGGAGGAGCGATGGCATCAGATGGAGGAAAGCTTGGGTGCAGTGATGGAGACAAGATGGAGGCAACTGCAGGAGAGGCTGGAGATGATGATGATGGAGAGGGTGGAGGCGCTGGTTCAAGAGAGGTTGGAGGGACTGGTGATGGAGGCTGTGGAAGCAAAAGTTGGAGCAAGGCTTGAAGATGTTGAGCAGAAGATTCGAGAAAGAGATGGAGACAAGGAGACAGGGGAAACTTCACCAAATGTATCTAAGGGAGGATTTGTATCATGTGAATCGCTCCAAGGAATGGCAGAGATGGATAGAGGAAATGGGGAAATATTACCCAAGAGGCTGGCTATTCTTGAAAAATCTGTACATAAAGCTCTCGAGGTTATGTTTCCTCGTGTAGAGGCTTTGTTGTCCCAACTGGAGGAACGATCTCTGGTGTTTCGTGCAGAGCCTTCATCTAAACTTGCACAACCTCTGTCTTCTGATGTAACTGTTCATACTCATGTATCAAAATCGTCTACAACATCTAGTGCTAGTACAGATATGGTTTCTTCTTCTACTTCTCCTATTAGTACTTCAGTGTCAACATCTGCTTCTATGTCTTCATCTGCATCTCCAAATTGGGATCGTCAACCTTGTGTGTATAAATCTTCCCCAACCCAACCTGTTTACTCGGTCAGCAATCTCATCCAAGCAGCAAAGGAAGGGGATTTAAAAGCATTGCAGACACAACTGGATGCAGGAATTGACATCAACTCTTGTGACTCTTATGGTAACACTGCTTTATATTGGGCTGCATTCAGGGGGCATGGTCATCTGGTGTGTCTGCTGGTTGATAAAGGGGCGTTTGTTAACTGTAGGAACTTGGAAGGCTGGACACCCTTACATGCTGCTTCCAGATGGGGTTTGACTTCATGCATCTCTCTTCTGTTGGATGGAGGTGCCAATATTGAGAGCAAAACTGAATCTGGGCGAACTCCTCTCCATGTTGCTGCGAATTCTGGTCGTGAACAATCAGTAGAATTGTTATTAGTTGAAGGAGCAAGAATCAATGCTAAGGACAATGATGGGAAGAGACCGTTAGATCTAGCTAATTCTTCAGCTGTTCGTCGACTACTCAGACACTAATTTACGAGTGAGGTTGATCAGTATGTAGAGTCATATTATTTAAAAACTATTTATTTTTTATCTATTCAGGAGTCAAGTTGTGCAGATGAAGTCCTGAAAATGGATAGTTTGTGTTTCATTCAAATGGTTGTTGGATATGATATTAAAGTATTAACGATAAATATTTATTTTAACCTTTTTTAGAATTGATGTAAAATAAAATTTTACAGAACTGTTTTGTTTATATTAATAAAGTTTTCAAGCTTTGTAAATTAATTCTATATAAATTAATGAATAATTTATTTTGTGGTAATATTTTCTTCATGATTTGGAGCAAAAGGCAAATTTCATGTTGTCAAGCTAGACATAATTTTTTTCTCCAGAGATATGTTAGTAAGGAACATAACTTATTTATGGTTACAGTTCTAAAACAAATTGAAAAGTAATTCATTAAAACAACTAATCTCATTATGAATCTCCAAATGGATAATTTGTAAGAGGAAGTTTTTAGATTTTTATGAGCTTATTTTAAAACTCAAATTTTTAAGATGTATTTTTGTGAAAGAAATGAAACGGTAGAACCCCGGTATTCTGAACTAATTGGGGCTGTGATCTGTTTGGATTCCAAAATGTTAGGATTAACCGAAAAAATGTACCATACATATGCAATATATCTATAGGATTTCCAGACACAATGTTACACAGTGTGCGATATGAGAACATGGCAGTGTAGCATAGCGATCATTTGTCAAATTGCGTCATCAAGCAGATTCAATTCCTTATGGCAAGAGAAGATTACCTGATTTTGCAGGTTCTTCTCAGTGAAAATTACTGCTACATAAACCATAGTTACCAGTGCGATAAACATTTCATTTCGACTTGCGTTTCGATAATTAGTTATTAAATTTTACAGTAATTATAAAATCATTTGTTTACATTTCAAATGTGCATTTTCTGTATTTTGTTGATATTTTCCTCTAGCACAAATTTTGTTCAGATTATCAGAAATTATGGATTTGCCGGGTATGAATTAGCAGGGTTCTACTGTAGTTTGGGATGAAACTTTGCATCTGTGAATTTGTAATTAATGAATTAATTCCCAAGAAATGGTGATATATTTTTAAAACGAAATATGTAAAATAATGGGGAATGGGAAACATTTAGCATATATCCTAATATTAAATACCTTTTCCAACATTTTGTAAATTAGTGGCATTGGAAATGGATGTGGTAATTTCTATGAAATTGGAAATTGTTAATAATTTTTTTTGGAATTAAGAGTTTAAAGTATACAATTTTACAAATACAAATTCTGAGGGCATGCAATTTATTCTGTGTTCCTTGGTATATAATTGATGTATAGTGCTTATTGGTTGGCATCTGTGCATTCGTGATGAGCAAGGGAGTATAAGGGAGTATAGTACAAATAAAAATAAATTAATATTTTCATCTTGTGCTTCCGAATCTATTTTGGAGCGTAATTTAATTGTCATTTATTTTTGTTTTTCATAACTGACAGTGATGTGTGTATTGAAAATTTTGACTTTTTTTATAATTAGTAATTTTTGTAGATAATAATATTAAGTTATTGAAATAAGATCTTTGCTCTTGTGCACAGTGTATATTAAATTTTTAATTCTAAAATAGTTACGGAAATATAGATGCTTATTTCAGGTGACAATTGGAAAACTAATGAAACAGAAAGATAAAACTGGGAACAAAGGAGGCAGAAAATACATTCTGAATTTGAAAAATTTTGTCATTGTGGCCTGTCAGTGTTCAGCATGTTGATTATTAAAATAATGTACCTCTTGAGTGTAAGGACTCTTCATTGAAGGATGACTTGTAAAAGTTCAATATATGTATGCTCCATTAATAAACTTATGAAAAGTTATCTTATGAATTTCTGTACAAAAGATTTATTTTAAATAAGATTTAAACATTTGCTGGTGAACATTGCATTCTCAGTCCAATTCTCCACATAGGAAAGGGGGTGTTACGTTTTACTACTGGAGTATTTAAATTATCATGTTGACTGCAAAACATTGTGTAATTCACTTGCTTCTGCCACTGAAAAGTAGGAGACTCTAATTATTAGTGTTAATCCTGGATCCTTTGTTATTTGCATTGATTATAGTGTTTTTTTGGATCGTATTTAGTTTGTTTTTTATTTTTTTAGGAGAAAGAAATTTAAAGCAAAATTCCTTTTTTGTGATGTTTTTTAACAATGATTAGGTGACATTTAAGACTGTATGGACTGATTTGGACTTAAAGACTGGAAATGGTGATCAATGAAATTGAACAAAGTGGGGCAGGAAGATAATGTATTAAACAACTTATTGAAAAGAAAATCTGAATGAACAGAAATTACACTTAATTTTTATTGATTTAAGGAAGGCTTATGATAGTGGTCCTATAAATAAAATGTGGGAAGTTCTAAAGAAAGTAAAAGTAAACCCTGTCTTGATAAAAGTAATAAAGACCCTTCATGAAAATGGTATGAGTCATGTTAAGATAAAAAATAAAGTGTCAGAAGGATTTGTAGTAAATAAGGGTCTCAGACAAGGATGTCCTCTTTCACCAACTCTGCTCAAGGTTTTTTATTGGTGAAACTTGAAGGGAATGGCCCAGAAAATGTAGAAATATGGGAATGACTGTTGGAAACAAGATTTATGATCTACTTTTTGCCTGATGATCAGGATGATATTGAATATATGTTAAAGAAATTAATAGAAACATTAAAAATGGGGACTCGAAATAAATAATGAAAAGTCAAGATGCTTGGTTGTTGGGAAATCTGGGAATGATCTAGAAATGGGTATACTTTGAGTAGGAAAAAAAAAATTAAATATCTTGGAGTGATTTAGTTCAGATGGCTCTGATGATACGACAAAAAAAGAAAGTAAGCAAAGGAAGGAAAATTATAAGTAGACCACTATATTTCATGGAACAAGAATATTACAAAGCAAACTAAGAGACAAATATACAAGACGGTGGAGAGTTGTGTGACATACAGATCTGAAATTTGGCCTAAAAAAGATAAACTCTCGGTTAATGCTATGGAAATGAATTTTTGGACACGATATTGTCAGTATACCCTGTAGGATAGAATACCAAATGAAGAGATTAGACAGATAATGAAGATAGACTAGTGATAGAAAATGTAGAATCCAAACAACTCCAATGGTATGGCCATTAATGAGAATGCAAGCTGACAGAATACCAAAAATTGTCTTTGAGTGGATCCCTTTCGAAAGAAAATGAAGACCAAGGAAAACTTGGAATTCCGTCATCGACTCGATAATGAAGAGAAGAATAGAGGAAGATGCTTGGCGGAATAAATAACATTGACGTGTAGAGTGCGGGAAACGGTCATTAGAACTAAAATACTGGCTTAATAACATTATCTAAGTTCCTGATATTAGGAAACATATCGATCACAATTCTGTATTACAATACTTCGCAAATAATTCAAATACTCAAAATTAGGTTTTGAATAGCTAAATACATACGTATTTAATATACTTCAAATTCCCGAAGTACTGTAATTGCAAGATTTATTGCAACTATTGTAATTGTCGATTACAATGAATTAATAATTGGCAGTCATATTTCTGAACAATAACTTACAAGTCTAACTCAAATGAGCGGAATTATCCTTTTAAAGCGACCGGTTTTTTTCAAACAAATCATCAGACAATAAACCCCTATTTGACGAATGTATAAAACCCGCAAAGGAAAACGTTCGTTCAACTGGCGTGGATGAACGTAAATTAGTGTAATAAGTAGAGCTCGGAGATGTAGGCACCAAAAAGCTTGAAAATAGGCATTCTAGTTGACAGGCAGGCACTTAGGAATAAAAACTTAAAACTAGGAAGGGAAATGGGCATTACGGTCGAATAATATTCAAATTTATACCTAATACGTACTGCATAAATGAACACAATTCTCTAAAAACGAATCGAATTTCTTCGATTGTCAAAACATATTGCAGAATTAGATAATGTTTCAATTCGTGTGGAATTTTATATTTTGTTGGTTAAAATGTCCAATATTCAAAGTTTGAAAATGGAATGTTTGCGGCATGGCACCATTCGGTGTCGAAATTCTTTCTTGTCTCCATCTTTTGTCTTCACTTGCTAAAGAAGGTTTGAATAGTTTTTCTCATTTTCTTCCTTGTTTTGCATGAGTTGCAGTGTTTTATTTTTGTAAGAAATATTTTTTTGCAGTTAACCACCTTTTCACAACACAGGCAAAAAAATACAATTCCAGTCCGCAGTGTATCTTCTCCATAAATCCATCTTTTAGCAATGCACTTATTGAAACTTTCTCTTTTGGAATTGTAGCAAGCAGGCTTAACAGGAACAGCAAATTTAGATTTGGTATGGACCAATCTTGGAAATCAGTACAAAATTATCGAAGAAAACTCCGCATATCTTGTGTAATTCTACCTTCTAAAAGCGAAAGGTGCCGGGAGCGCTATTTTTGAAGACAGTTGTGTTCTTGGTGAAGAACAGATAGCTCACTAATAATTGCGAAGATCGGAAAAACGAGAGCAATTTCATATGCTCTGGAGCGCCCTGACTGGTGTCGGCGAAATAGGTAAGGTAACCCCACGGTGTAAGATATATAGGTGTGTCAACTAGCCGCCTTTTGGGCAGATTTTCTGAAGCCAGTTTGAGGCTAGTTCCTAACTCGTCCGTACGGTGCGCACGAGAAATAACACTAGGGCTCACACAGAGCATAGATTCTTCGATCGGAAACCGCCCTGGCAGATTTTACGCGGTTATTACTTGTTTGGTAAAAAAATTACCCATCAGTGATTTCTCAACAAATGATTGCAGAAAAGAATATAGTGAAAAAAATTAAAAATGTGGAAAATTCAATATAGTTTCTTAACGCTCGACGAGGCAATTATCTCTAAAATAGACATTTATAGGCATTATGAAACCCTCGCAAAAGCAATTTCTGAGGTAAACATTGATAATGGGGTAAGTTGCCTAAAAATACATTCAAAGAAATAAAATAGGTAAAAAGGGCAATATCGGGACGGAATAAGACTGGAATAAGGAAGAAACGTATTTTTTGTTTTCCAATAATTGTGCCGCATTTTTAATGATGTGCATTTATAATTTAAAAATGAGAATTCAAATTCAACTGCTGAAAGGAGCTTTTATTTTTGTTTCTATGAGGTTCATTCACTAGCAGAATCAAACAAAGAATCTATTCTCGTTATGTTCATCAATATTTGAAGTATTTCCTTTTTTAAATGCACCTATTTTATGTATTTAAATCTCTAAAATACATTCCCAAAAAACTACAGTTATTCAATAACAAAATGTATTTAAAATACTTATTTCAAGTACAAGTATACTGCCCAACCCTAGATACAGAAATTGAAAACTTTTCCCCTTATATTCTCTACAGTTGGTAGAAACCACGTGTAAAAATACTGAATGTGTGGATTTTGTTGGCAAAGACGTGTATGGAGTAAAAAATAACATAAGACTTACCACAACTTTTAAAAAATTTCAAAACTGTGTATCAAATTAACCCTGCCTGATGGGGCTCAATGGATTTTGATTGGGGAACAAGGAGCGGGCTATAGTGAGACACTAGGGTCTAATATATGAACAGAACTTTTTTGGTTTTTTATCTTTTGCTTTAAGTTATAAGACATTGTTTCCGATCAGTGTGCGTCAGACCTGTCGAGGTGGGTTGGTCCACGTCCTGACGGGAGGATGCAGAGAAGGTTCTGAAGTGTTACTTCATTTTTCATCTTATTGCTTCTCATTTCATGCCATCCATTCTTTTTCACTCTTATCTTCCTCACTGGTCTTCTCTGTGTTGAACACCCACCCATGAGTTCGCAGTGCATGGTGACCCGTGTCGAAGGGAATGGGTGACCTGAGAGTTGAGGGGTCTGTGTATACGTTCCCGACTGTCGCCTTGACGCTTTTTCTTGTGTAGACCCGCTCTAGCCATGTTCTCTGTGCGAACACCGGTGGGCCCTGGTCACTGAGGGGAGGTCTCTGCACCTTGCAGATCCCAATGCACTTCTTTTGGCCTCGGACTCTTCTAGACAGGCAGTCGGGAGCTAACCACTCCCGATCAATCGTCTCGGAGTAGGTCTTGTACTGAACTCCAGGGTGAGCGTACTAGGTCTTGTACTGAACTCCACGGCGATGCAGCGCTGTGACATCCCCTCCCATTATATCTCCATGTCAACCCTAGCACCCCAGTGGGGGATCCCTTATTGGACTCCATGGTGGGTGGGGAGCACGGAGACGAATCAGATTCAACTCTATCGAGCATAAGACTAACCCCTTGCCCCTTTCCGGAAGGAAGAGGCGATGATGCTATGAGCGTATGGTGGATTCAAGTAGCTTCTTCCTAACGGAAGAAGATAGACCGAAAATGCCGCGTTTTCCTTTGGTGGAAGAAGAAAGAACTTTCAAAAACGTCAGTGTAATCCGTCTCAGGCGATCTGTAGAGAATTTTTTTGGAAAACTAAGCGGTGATGCGTCAAAGAAATGGCACCATTCTCTTCGAAGCACGTACCGACGAATAAATTGAAAATATATAAAAACTAAGCAGATTGCCGGCCACCAAGTGGAAGTAACCACTCACCCTACCCTTAATCTCTATAAGGGAGTGGTCAACGACGATGATTTCGCGTCTGAAACCGAAGAGGAGCTTCTATCTTTCTTTAAGAGTCAAAGCGTAACGAAGGTGTTTAGGATCACGAGGAAGGAAAATGGGAGAGAGATCCCCACTCCTACTTCGATCCTCACTTTCAATCTCCCTTCTCTCCCAAAGAGGATTAGTTGTGGTTTTTATAATCTCCACGTGCGGCAGTATGCCAAACCTCCCGCTGCTTTAAGTGTCAGAAGTTTGACCATATTCAAAAACGATGCATGGCCGAGGGCCCTGTTTGCGCAAAGTGCGAAAAACCCACGTACGATATGGATCCCTCCACATCTCCACTTCGCTGTGTTAACTGTGAAGGAGACTATGCGGCCAATTCTAACAGGTGCCCTACCTATCTGAGGGAGAGGGAGATCCAAAAAAATAGGCGCGACGGTGAAAGTGTTCTTTTCTGAGGCCAAACGTCTGTTCCAAGCGAGGAACCCTGTCGATCCTTCTCCAGCGCCCTGAAAGATAAGACTCCGAAGGTAACAGCGTGCTGCCAAACCGAATGAGCTGTCCCCAAGTAGTGAACGTCTCATGTCAGGTGTCTTCAGCGAACCTCCTTGTGGATACCTCACCCCTACAAGGTGGAAGAGTGATCATCCCAACCGAATTCAACACGGAGAGTCCATGCTATTGATCACGTAGTATATCGAACTAAACGGTTTATTAAATTTTCGTAGAACAAAGTGCTTAGTCGCTTTTACGAAATGGCCGTTTCGTTCAACGAACTAATGCATGTATGGTCTCAAAAACGAACTGCGTTTGGCGGACGGTACTAAACGAATCATAGCGTTGACGACCACGTGTAGTCGTATTTACTAAACAGATCGCAATGGGCTCTACTAAACAGCCAGTTCCGTTGACGAATGCCATATTGTCATATCTACTAAACAGGTCGCAATGGACATTACTAAACGAACCGTAGCGTTTACGACTGCATGTAGTAATATTTACTAAACAGGTCGCAGTGCGCGTTACTAAACCATTCGTCCTGTAAACTGATGCGTATATAGTAATATTCAGTACACGGGTCACGTAAATATTAATTTTAATATTAAATGAGAGTTTTTGTCGAAGTCCGTTTTAAGCTTAATTTTTGCGAAATTACGTTTTAATGCACCCTTCAAACCTGGCCATGGTTCTGCTGTAAGAACCAAGTACCAATGAAAACACACATCACGGGTTTGGGTTGCTCATCCAGTATTAGTACTTATAATCTTAACCTATATACCACACAGCTAATATTTGATGACTTTACAATTTCGACTTACCTTCGAAAGCTGCAATATATTCAGAAAATCCCCAGGAACTTCTCATTGAGAAGCGATAAGAAGAAAACGAGGCTCTAAAGATTCTTCCGCTGCACGTGCTGTATGTTCAACCATTCCAATTGGTCAGATTTATGAAAACGCGGGAAAGCTGAGAGAGCTGCACAACCTCGATGCTAACGCCCCTATGCTTGCCTCCTGTACTTTGAATGTACTAAACAGCGTTTAGTGACTGTGACGACACGAGATGTAAAAATCATAGAATAGTTTTATCTACGAAACACGCATAGTAAAAGTGAACATTCAATTTGTACATTCACTTACGATTTTGAATTGTCTGATGTACTAAACGAAACCAAAACCTGTTTAGTAAATTTGACCTCACGAATAATTGTATTTACTGTATGAATGCTTACTAAACATGTATTGTTCACTGTACCATAACATTTCTCTCCGTGAAAGAAAATTGACAAAAAAGCTCAGCCGACGCAGTCGACCAAATAGTTACCTAAGCCTCTTTCAATGGAAGTTGATGTCAGTCGGACATCTGCCTCAGACCTGGTAACTAAAAGCTCGTTATCAAAGCCCGACTAATTAATCTTCAGAAACTCGCACTGAGCGAGCATCTAGTTCCCCTGGCAATGTCTAGGAGGTCTCAGTTATGGAGGAAACTCGCGCATTCGGTTCTCAACGTCGGAGGAGAAAAGAAAACTCATGATTCCACCATGGCCCTCGTCATGGAATACTAATGCAGGGTGGCCAGCGAACCTGGAATCCTTGAAAACCGGGAATTTGAAACAGCCTGGAAAAACCGGGAATTTGATTTGAAAACCGAGATTTTTCGTTATTTTCAGATCCCCCCCCCCCCACATTTAGCACCAATTCACATACGACTTCGTGTTCAATAAAGTACAGAATTCAACTCAGTACATGATAACGGCGAGCGTTTAAATCGAAGGACATACGAGAAATGTCACATGTTTGCTTGAGGATCGCGAAGTTCTTCACTCACGCTTAACACTTCTTCAAACTCTGCCTCTTGTGTGGATGTATTATTGGTGGAGTACCTAGCACCTCAGAGCGCCTATGTTTGCCTGTGGGTTGCACGTGCATGGATGAGATATTTGCGGAACAAACGTCTCAGTGGGAACTCAATCGCCGAGTTTCGATTAGTGTCGCGATTCTTTTCTGATGACATGGGTGGGACCACATTGCTATTTTTCCGATCGAAACGACAATGTTATCACGTCCATGATATTCAAAGGGAATTTTAACTTTTTTTTTCTAGAAGAGCGCAGTCAAAGCTCTCTTTGCTTATAGCCTACCTACACGGAGATTAAGAGTGACAGTGCCCGAATTGACAGGGAACACGGAGAAAATGAACATGCGGTGATCTTGACGGGGTTGCGCGCCAGAAAATAGTAGAGTATAGCCTATTTCTTTCACTGCATTACACTTCAAGGCAGCACAGGTAGTAATATGAAATTGAAGTTAAAATGTTGGTACAAATTTATGGTACTCAATTTTTCAATTTTTCTTTCATGTAAAGTATTAGAAATAATGCTTATATAATCCAAACCCAACCAATTCAAACGAAGTGCCTGTGGTGCATGCCAGCGTTCTTTTTGATAGCCATGAACAGTAGTCATTTCAAACTTTTACAAATGAAACATACCATAATTAGCAAACAAAATTTCTTGAAGTAAAGAAGTAATTTGTTAGTTTGAAGTTAATTTTATGACCTTCCATCAATCTACTTTCTTTTATAAGAATAACAATAGTTTCCAAAAGCCTCTCATTATGTTTACGAAGCCCAGGAAATTCGAAATGCGCGACTGTTTGATGCCAAATTACACAAAAATACTCGTAATATCGAAAAATTCTTCATGACCTTATTTGAAGAACTGTTTTTAATGAACATATTTCATTAAGAAAAAAATGTATCTTCACAATTGAAGTTATAAGAAGACCCCAAAAAATTTAAATTTTTTCATTTATCGAAAAATCGAGCGTATTATCCAACATGAACCCTTCATCATCCTTCTAAGCTCATTTTACGCTATTTAAGGTCAAAAGTTAATCAATAAAATTGTAGCGGTTTTTAGAAATTGTTTTTAAAATGCCAATGTTTGACCCAAGATTTTGCATAAAATACTCATATTTTCGAAAAATAGAACACATTATATAAAGATGTTATTGATGAACATATTTCACCAAGAAATCGTGGTGCTAAAACAGCACGTCCTTTCTCGCAATTAGTAATGTAAATTAGAGAGTTTCAATGACCGCTCATCTATTCGTATTCACGTTTAAAACAGAGGACGCAATTTAAAATGAAATAACACAAATATAATATAAATATAATAAATGATAATAATAAAATTAAATACGAAATAATATACAAATCCTAACTTATCCAACTGCGTAAGTTGAGAGCGGGCAACTGAAGGCTAGCAATCTTTATTTCATATTTATTTTGAATAGGTTTTAAATAATTTCTAAGATTAATTTGTAAACGTATAACGAAAATTTAAAAAACCAAGAAATATAAAATAACACACACATTCTCACTTACGTAGCTTCTAACTGCCTCAAAACATATCTAAAATTACGATCACGAGATGCAGGATTTTCAGAGCGACCGATTAAGTTTGACGCCTATTTACTCAAAACATACTCATATTTTCGAACATGGCCTTATTTGAAGATCTGTTTTTGATGAACGCATTTCATAAAAAAATGTATCTTATTTTTTTTTGTAGTTGTAGGAAGACGCCGAAAACATTTTGAATTTTTTCAATTTTTGAAAAATCAGGGTTTCAACCAACATGACGCCTGTGCCATTCCCTTAAACGTCCTTTACACTATCCAACAACAAAATTTCATCAAAATAGATTGCGCTTTTTTTAATAGTTAAAATGTCCGAGGAGCTTCATGTAAAGTACCATCCAAAATTAAAATATCGATTTCAAATTGAAGTGGCCGCGACATCAGCCAGATCGATTGGAAAATAATAACTTTGGAGAAAATCGGTTGAACAGTTTAACCGCTTGCGTTTTTCACTGACATATATTTTGCCGTCAATCGATTTTTCGGTATCAAGGACCCATAAAACATGGATTCTGGCTACACCACGTGTTACAGAATTTTTTCTATATTTAGCAACTGGATTTATCTGCATTTTCGTTACCAGGGTCCAGTAATAAGAGTTTTTTGCCGAAAATTCACCATTTTTCGCGCAGTATTACATAACTTTCTCTTCTTAAGAGGTTCTTTCTTAAGCGCGACAAAGTAAAATTCATCATAATTGTAAGTGTAGAAAGGCGACGAAAACATTTTGAATTTTTTCAATTATCAAAAGTCAGAATTTACAACGAACATGAGCTCTGCACTCTTAGACGTTCTATACGCTATCCGAGGTGAAAATTGAATTAAAATTGTGTATGCAGTTTTTTGAGAAAAAAGTTATTTAAAAAATAAAAATTACCTATATTTACACAAAATTACGCGAAAACAACTCAAATTTTTGAAAGATTCTAAATGACCTTATTTCAAAATCTAGCTTTAGGGAGCAGATTTCATTAAAGGAAAAATATATTATCTTCATAATTGTTATTGCAGGAAGACGCCGAAAAAAATGTTGATTTTTGGAGTTTTCGATAAATTATAGTTTTCAAAAAATATGAGATCAACACCATTTTTATAAGCGATCTTCACACTATTCAAAAACAAAATTTAATCAAAAACGTTGGAGCCATTTCTTTCAAAATGTCCCAGAGGGTTCAAGTACCCCCCAAAATTAAAATAACGTCGCCCCAAAATTAAAAGATCGTTTAAGGAATACAAATTTTGAAGAAATCGGCTGAACGGTTTAGCCGCTTGCGTTTTTCACTGGACAGACAGACAGACTAACGGACGGACATTTTGCCGTCAACCGAGTTTCCGGTATCGAGGACCCACAAAATATGGATTCTACACCACGTGTTAGAAGATTTTCCCCTAAGTTTAGCCACTGAATTTATCCACAATAAGAGGCAGAAAGAGTTTTTCGGCCGAAAATTCGCCGCATTTTCCCGCCATATTACATAACTTTCTGTTTAGTAGTGCGTAAGCGGTAGAAGGTAAGAACGTGTTGTAATGTGCGAAAAAGAACCTGGAAAATTTGTATTCTCAGACCTGGAAAACCGGGAGAAAACCTTGAATTCCAAAAAGCCAGATCGCTGGCCACCCTGTAATGGTTTCTCCTCGCGACGGGACGATCTAAAACTGTTGTTGTCCTGTTACAATCCCCTGATAATCTGTCTACAAGAAACGCATCTCACCCTACCTCGTCCCTAATCTCTTCGCGGTTTTTCCCCTTATAGGTTCGATATGGATGGTCTCCTAGCTCATGGCACAGTTGCTTCACAGGTTCATGATTCGCTACTGTCTACAGAGGCACTTCTTCAGACCGACTTCCCAGCAGTGTGTGTGTGTGTGCAGGTGCACCTCCCATCCCTCACACTCACTGTATGTAACATTTACTCCATCCACTACTTACATCCAAGACTGAATGTACGAGTATCAGCTGAAGAACTTTTGGGCTTGATAAACCAACCGCCCTCTCCGTTCTTGATAGTTGGGAATGTAAATGTCCGCAGTCCTCTCTGGGGCTCTTCCCGCACATGTCCGAGAGACAACGATTAGAATCGAGCGAAGACAATTAGAATCGGTAATAGACATCGCGAACCTGGTTATTCTGTATTCCGGTGAACCAACTCATTTTGCCGTTGCCAAAACCTCGAGCACGTGTATCGATCTAGCTCTCTGCAGCCCTTCCCTTGCAACCGTCGGGCAAATTCTAGACGATCTTTGCGGAAGCGACCATTATCCCACTATCGTCCACACTGATGGACTTGCTTGTGGGTTGGCACTAGTGATGGCAAATTTTACCAAAACATCGGTATTTCCATACATCGCTAAAGAATTTTCGATGTCAATGAAATATCGAGGCAAACATCGATATTTAAAACATCAGTGTTTTAATTATAGACTAATAAACATGCTATTTTCCTATCCATATTTAATTACAGTTCGTAAAACGGATATATTTTATTCTTTGATTACCAGCTTCTTAGTAGTATGTTAATAAAAATTATCGAATGTAAAGAAAAAAAATTAACAATAAAGAACATTGCGTTGTGGGAATTCTGATGTGGTGTTGTTGGCGTTCTTATGAGAAGAAATAAGAGGTCATTTTCGTCAACATATTAGTTTTATTAAGATAGTCGGCTTTCGACGGCTTTGCCGTCATCGTCAGTCTACAAGATACAGAAGAATATAACAAAATTACAAATAAAACACAAAATAAGATAGAAAATTAAATTACAATTAATAATTTAAATTTTTAGTTACAGATAGAAGATAAAATTGCAAAAAATGAAATGCAACGGGAGGATTAGTAGTAGTTCAAATTAAATATTATAAAATACCAATCAAGAAAGACACATTATATGATTGCAAAAGATACGGAACATATAGCAGATAAAATTGCAAAAATGAAATACGACGGGGGGGGGGAATTAATACAGATAATAGCAGTTCAAATTTCAGATTATAAATACAAATGAAATATACATTCATATATATATATATATATATATATATATATATATATATAACAATAAACAATAATAAAAATAAAAATTTAAATAAATATAAGAAATGGGAGATAGTAATAATAATTAATAGCAAATGATATTACAAAGATGGGGAAATAAGTTGAGCCACTTTGCTTACCTCGCTGCTTTCGACAAAAGTCGGTCGACTGTGCCCAGAGGAAACGTGACACGGGGTTTTTATTGCTTTCGGGAGATCCGGCGAGGGGTCGGAGGAGGTCTGTTTAGTGTTCTTTTGGAAATGTCTTAGGAGGCGGGGGAGTCAGTGAGGTCGGGGTGAGTAAAATTATTAGTAGAGGGAAATTAGTTTGTTCGTTGAGAAGGGCCTCAGATTTCTGCTTGGCTTGAAATATGTGAAAGATTTCTAAAGCGCTTCTGTTCCAGAATTTATTTTCTATTTAAAGAATTTTAATGTCTGAGTCATGGAAAGTGTGGCCTGCGTTTATAAGATGTGTAGCAAAGTGCGATTTGTTTGTATTGTGCTTCCATGCATGTAAATGTTCTTTTACTCTGGCATTGAAGCTTCTGTTTTGCCGATGTATTTAGCCTCGCAATTGTGGCAGTGGAGTTCATAAACTCCTGATTTCGCCATGAGTGGGGTGGTGTTGCGAGGTGAGAGTAGGTGTTTGAGGGATTTGTGTGTGGTAAAGGAAACGTGAAAATTGTATTTGTGAAGAATATGGGCTACTTTCCGTGGTATTTTTCCAAAGAACGGAATAGAAATAAATTTTGATGGTTTCTGGGTGAATGGAGTGAGGCTTGTATACGTTTTCAGTTTTTTCTTATTTAAGTCGCAAATTCATCCGTTCCCATTGCTTATTCTGTTATTATGCGAGAAACGTATGGAAATCTTTATATGATTATGCTTAAACTGAATTACTAGACACACGAGTGGAAATTTTAAAGCCATAGGTATTCTGGTAGGTTTACAAGCAGGTTACACAAAGCACCCCGCCTGTCTGTGTGAGTGGGGCAGTCGAGCAAGATCACACCGGTGGACCAAAAATGGTCATGTAGTTTGTAGATTGTAGGCTCGAAAATCATAAACCAAAAACTCTCGTTGACAAGTCCGACAAACTGTAACCTCCTCTTGAGAAGGCGATGCAAAGCTCTTGGTAGTCGGGTTCGTACCCACCAGTTGGGCTTATGTCGCGTCGACCTTGGAGCGGGATTGGGTGAAGGATGCTTTTCGGAGTACTCTGAATCCCACTTAAAAGTCCGGCGGGAAATCCAGAAATCACCCGTCAGGTTGCTTCGGTCCCGGCGTCACCCACATCGATAGTTGGCGGTAAGCACTGGGGAGACGGGATGAAGGCTCCGAGCCGCCTAGACCTTCGTTCAGGTGCCCTCCAGTTGGGCTCTCGGATTCGTCGTGGCAGTGGCCCGATACTCTGGGCAAAGAGGAGGGAACTTGTTCCCAGCGCATGTGAGTGGCGCATTGTCGACACTCCGGTACTAGCCTGAAAGCTAGGAGCTCTGAGCTAGCAGGGCGGCCCCTACCCACGCACTGTATGGGGAGGTTGCCGCGAGAGCAAACTGGGTTCCGGCTCGATCCCAATGTCAACCCATCGGCGTTTGCGGCGTCGGTGGGGGGGGCGGATAAGAGCCTAAAGGGCAAGGTGCCCACCCCGGGGACTTCCCCTCCTGACGAAGCAAAGAGTTGTGGTGTTGTCGACCACGAGTTACATGCATGCATAAATGAGGAACACAATTCTCTTAAAACAAATCGAATTTCTTCAATTGTCAAAACATATTGCGGAGTTGAATAATATTTCTTAAGAGTTGACACGTGTGGAATTTTATATGTTGTGTATTTTGTTTGTTAAACTGGTTAAATGTTGGATTTTCAAGTTTTGAAAATGGAATGTTTGCGGTATGGCACAAATCAATATTGAAATTCTTCCTTGTCTTCATATTTTGAATGCACATGCTGAAGAAGGTTTGAATAGTTTTTCGCACTTTTTTCGCATATTTTGCATGAGTTGTAGTGTTTTTGTGTTGTAAGAAATATTTTTTGTCCAATTTACCACCTTTTCACAACACTGGCAAAAAATACATTTCTATTCCACCGTGAATCTAATACATAAATCCACTCTTTTAGCAATGCACTTCTTGAAACATTCTCTTTTGGCATTGTAGCTGCATTCTTAACAGGAACAGCAAATTGTCTAATCTGGCATGCACCAAACTTGGCAATCAATACAAAATTATCGAAGAAAACTCCGCATATCTTGTGTAATTCTACCTTCTAAAAGCGAATAAAGATACTGGGAGCGCTATTTCTGAAGACAGAGTTCTTGGTAAGTAACAGATGGCTTACTAATCATTGTCAAGATCGGAAAGACGAGAGCAATTCCCTGTTGTCTGAAGCGTCCTGACAGGCTTCGGCGGAGTAGATAAGGTAACCCGCACGGTGTCAAATTCTTTTACGTCTCTAAACAGTGTCCTTGCTCGACGCGTTACATGCAAGAACATATAGGACATAGAGCTTCTCGGCCCTGGCAGATTTTACGCGGTTGTTGTTTGTGCGGTAAAAAATTGCCCAACTCGATTTCTCAATAAATGATTGTAGAAATCGAAATAGTAAACAAAAAAATATCAAAAATGCGGAAAATTCAATATAGGCACTTACAGGCTGTTAACCCTCGATTAGGCAATTATTTCTAAAACAGTCATTTATAGGCATTATAAAACCCTCATAGAAATCATTTATGAGCTCAAAATTGATAATAGAGGTAAGTTGCCTAAAAATATATTCAAAGAAATTAAATGGGTAAAAGAGGCATTGTTGGGACTAGTTATAAGGAATAATCGCATTTTTTGTTCTCGGATAATTGTCCAGCATTTTAAATTTTTGAGAATCAAATTCAACAGCTGAAAGGCGCTTTTATTTCTGATGCAATGTGGTTCATTCACTAGTAGAATCAAACAAAAAGAAACTATCCTTGTTAACTTCATCTGTATTTTAAGTATTTCCTTTTTTTAAATACACGTATTTTTTTGTATTTAAATACATTTCTAAAATACATGCCAAAAAAGCTAAAAAAAACAAACAACTGTTATTCAAATGCAAAATGTATTTAATATGCAAGTATTTAAATGCTGCCCAATCCTGTCTACTGTCACCAAGAGCGCAGTGTGTCATCTCCAGGTAGGGATAAATACAAAGACATTGATAATTTTTAAAATGTGCAAGGCCAAGAATGTATTAGAAAGTAAGATAAACTAAGAGAAAGAGAGTTTGTTTTTAAAATTAATGACAATAAATTTTGATGGCCATCATTAGGTAGAGAAAACATCAATCATTAAATCAGAATATTTTTTTGTTAATAATTGATTAGAAAAAAATATATTTGAAACAAATAAATAAACACCAGACGAGGCTTCATGTCGCTGAAATATTAATTCTCTAATGAAGTTATTTCAAAAGGAATTAGGAAATTCTCACCATAAATAGAGGTATTCATTAGCCCAATTCTCGTATGAGCGGTATATTTTTAGCCCACAAGAAACACGCAGCCCTGGGATTGTAAGTATTATATTATTCAACATTTACACAATTATGCAACCAAAAGCGAGCTAGCCGATTAAATTGGGATTAAATAGGAGCAAAGATAAGTAAGAGAGAGAGAGAGAATTGGGAACTCTCACACCATACAGTTTTAATATTTTTTCATTTTTTATTCAATGTTTACAAAGCTTAAATACATATAAACATTTTTATTTTACTAACTACATTTCTATTGCAAAATTAACCAAATTATATTTATAAATGTATGAAAATCTTATGCTTTGTTATGAAATCTCGTTTCAAAGTAAATGGGTATTTTTTGATCTGATACTTGTTTGACCACACTTTTATTTACAAACTGAAAAAAAAATTTTTTTGTTTAGAGATCAAACTCTCAAATTCTTGAACTCGAATTCGAACTTGGTACATTTGTTGTCATTCCAATCTGGAATCTTTGTTATTAAATATCTTCGTTATTGTCTGTCGATTTTGAGACGTTCTTGGTAGTTTAGCTTCATTTATGGCACCTCTACTCTCCTGTTTTCTTCATGTGAAGAAGACCGGGAATGCTACTGAAAATTAAGAATGAATACGTGGTATGATTTATTTTCCAACACTACATTCACAAGTCAAATACGTTTCATCATGGTCTACTCCCCTGAAAACTCATTAGAGTAGGGCATGGTTTGATACAGTCACATTAATAAAGATTCGAGCACCATATTTGACCTGAACACGAATATTCTGGTTTTGGGAATCACCCACACTCATTTCATACCTTTTACGTTCAATAGAAAATTAATGAGTTAAGTTCTAAAGTCCGTTTTAGACCGTCATTTTTTCATCATTTTTTGTCGGAACATAAAAGTGACGGACCGACCTGAATGTAATTTGTATGAAAAAAATCACGCATGCATATGTGGGTACAGATTTCATCCAGTTTGACTACGACGCCCCTGGCGTCACATTTAGGAAGTTTCTCTGGTTTGCTATGCGTGTGGTGCCATTTTCTTCCTTTTTTATTTTTTATTTTTCATACAATTTCGAGCGCGTTGTATTGTGTTGAATTGTAATGTGAAGTGATTATATATTGAGAAAAAACAGCTGTCTAATGTCTCGTTCTGTGCTCAGTAGTGATATAACCTAACTTAATTTGTTACCGTTGATGTTATATGTTTAACTGTTAGATCTTTTGCACTTTTTGCGGCGTCCAGAGGCACTTTCATCCCTATCGCCTGCAGAAAATGAAATGACCGTGAAAAACGCTCGTTCTTCGTCCATTTTAGGTACCGTAACAATAGCGCGTAGAAATGAACGTCCCTTTTCCATCTATTTTCTGTACAGAAACATGATGCAAAAATGACAGTGTAAAACTGGCTTGAGATGCAGCACTAGTAGAATTTATTGGTAGAGACCGGATTTTTAATTACATATTTTTGTCCTTCTACTTACCGTTCTCAAAATTGTAATCTTGGCGAATCGTTGCGATACTGACACAATATCCAATTTTTTCATTACATATTTAGTACCGTATTACATATTTTGCTATTTATACAAAATATTTTTTATTTTATTAATGTTCTTTTATGTTATTATTTATGTTATATTTTTTTATGAAAAGAAGTATTAAAAAAAATCAGAAATTGTTTCCACATTATTGCTGAGTGCTGTCGAATATAGATGCGCTTCGTTAACATGCGGTCGGATGTTCTTACTGTCCGGCGCGCCTGCTCCAGTTATCTTAGAGGTGGGAAGTGCGCGTCAGCGACTGTGACCATTTTCACCTGTAGGTGTGAAAAGTATCACCGACGCCGGGATTGGTGATTTTTAACCTTAATTTCCGAGAAAATTAGGCCATCGCCCACGTATAACACTTCAATGAGAATGCTACACGTTTTAGTGATTGTTTGCTGGTGGTAGATATCGTACGAGGGCGTCTATTTCGTCTCGTCTGGCTGCTAAATTACCGCTTTGGATAGCGAAAGATGAAGCTTTAATTAGACGGGAAAGGTATATGGTGAAAAATGTGCATCAACTTGTGCTCTTCCAATGATTTTTAAAACGTTTGTATTATTTTTAAAATTTGTTAGGCAACTGTGTTTAGTGTATTTTAATATAACATATGTCTGATTTCACATATTTGTTACATATTCTCACTGTTTTCATTACATATTTATGTACATATTTTTGACGTTTCATACTACATATTTTTCCTGTCTCTAATAATAAGTAAAGAACTAAAGTGGATGCTTAATCCTTGTAGTTTCTGATTACTCAGTGTATTGTACATCAGGCAGGACGTGAATGAGAATAGGAACATAAATTTGTTTTCAAGGAGATAGTTGACAATAATTTCTGTAACAGACAAAGTAAATTTTGATATTTTATTTCTTGAGAGAATTGTTAAGTTATTAAATTTCTTCATTGATATTTTATTCTTAAAGTTTAAATGAAGAATGCAAAATTTAGGGATTCTAGCACAGATCGTATTGAGAGCAGAGCGTGATTTTCGTATGAAAATTATCTGACATCAACTCGAGCTTTTCTTGCACTCGTAGGGCCAACCTTTGCGCAAAAAATACGAAACATAGAATTGATAATTCTCATATCGTAACGAACGTGAAGAAACCCTCTTACTTCCGTGAAAATGTGACGAACGGTAACACGCAACCGCGAATAGAATGGCGCCTTATTTTCAACCTCAAACTTTTAAGGTGAATTGATGCTTCGCTACATATGTAGCAATGTAGCCTTCGGCCTATAGGAGTAGCAAAATATCCTTGAGTGTATGCAACAGTTAATTTCAAACTCATTTTATTCCAAAATATTTTTTCCCGAACATTTCTAAATAACAAGATTGTTCTATACATGAACAGAAAACCGAGTGCTGTGAAAGACATTTAAGACAGATTTTATTACGGATCATAAAAAAACACGTTCCGAAAATTTTGCCTTTTATTTTTAAACTCTTTGGGTCATCTCATAAAACTTTCTAACACCCATGCCCTTGGAACACGTGTTCCAATTCGTCCACTTTCTGCGTTTAATAAATTTTTATGGAGTTTTATTTATGTATTTAATACTGATTTTTAAATTAACTTGAGTATTAATTTGTACTTTAATATTAATAATATAAAATTCAAAAGTTCAAAATTTTAATAAGCTCTGAGGAGTTGCCTTCTCTTCGGGTTTGATCCTTGCCGGACCGGATTTTCATTTTAGCCCATAGCCTCTAATAGCCCCAGGGCCGTTTCACTGTTTTATTTTAGACAATTTAAATTATCTATTTAATTAATACGGCTTAATTTATTATTAATTTAAATGGATAATGATTTTACACAGTTTTTACTTTATGCCACTCTCGAAATGACAATGTGATACTAAAGTAATGAAATAGAAATAGACAGTTTCCGGCTGAAGCGGAATAGATTTGGAAAGGACCTTTGAAAAACAAAGTTAATTACCATTGAACTTTTATCTCTTTTACGGCTTAACAAAAAAGAAAAATATATTTAGGTTATCGTATCAGTTACAATTGATTTCACTACATTTGGTGGGTTGTATCGGGTGTTCACGAATACACCATAAATTACACCTGCCAGTAAATTATTTGTTCAAATGTGCATATATAAAAAAAATTCCGTATACTTGCTCAAATTTTGAGCAACCTCACTTTATCCGATCCAAAATATTCCCTCATATTAAAAAAATTCAGACAAGGGGCTTAATTCTAAAACGTTTGGGAAAAACTCTGTGTGATTTAAGCCTAATGACCTATAATTTAGGCGCTAGTATTGTTCATAGATGAACAAAGAGACATATTTGAAGTAATGAAAAAAATCTTTGTTGGGATCAGGAACCCCAAAACGTGTGTTTCTGTATGAAAATATCAGTATAGATTTTTTGTAGAATTACTCATCTTTCTTTACACTAGGAATATGAGAACATAAAAAACAGAAACTTACGGTATATTTAAGCACTATCTTCCCCTGTTTAAACATAATTTTCTATTTTGGGTTGTAACGAATATTCCAGTTCCTCGTTGTTGTACAACTCGTATATCTGTGAACAGAACATAAATTACAGCTCCATTTTATCCTTCAAAGCCATCTTATTCGCAGTTAATGAATGACAGGTTGGAACCCCTTTCGATAGGAAAATCTCCACTTGATAAAAATTGTCTACTCAATTGGACCTTTTTCATGAAAACTGAGTTCCCTATTCTGGTTATAATACTAACAACTTGTATAATGTGAACAACATAAAAGAATAAAACGAGTGTATTAATCCGTAGGAAAGAGACAATTGAGGTATGCAGCGTCGATTACTATGGACGTAAGTTTGTTTGAGGAGAAACTGGCTCGAGTTCGTAAGAAATGGATGCCTGAATGTAGATTGCGATATTTTAAGTGATATTCTGGTTGAAATATACAAATAGTAGCGTCTTCAAGAGATTAGAAGATTGGCAAAACCTTGGGGAAGGTATTAGATGAAATTAATGGGTGGTTCTAAAATACGAAACAAGATAGCGGAAGCGGGGTAGGTAATATTGTTATATATCGATTGATATGTATACAAGAACTTAGGAACAATATATTTTCTTTGTTTTGGAACTTTAATGTTCTTATTGGAAATTACCTCGAGACAGGTGAATGGACAGCGCCTTTGGGTGGAAAACAGCGGCAGCTGAATATATTGGAGATACTAACGATGGCGGGCACCTACGTTGACATACGCTGTTGCGGGACCTAAGTCACGAGATACGTATCATGTGTTTTCTATAAAATACAACTTAACTAAGTTAACTAAGATCACATGAAAGATTCATAATCGAAATCTACGAATTGCGTCTAAAACCTCGATTATACCTCCTACACGAAAGAAGTCGTGCAAGATGTAACGAACGTGTGGCGGATGTATAAGGTTGTCAATTTATTTTAATTAGAGATGAACAATACACTGGCGGATTAGAGTAGGGGTAAGGCGGGTAGAGTAAGGTAAGTAGGCATACGACCGATAAGCAAGGAGACCGACAAGAATAAAAAGTGGGAATTAATAAGTAGCAATAGGAATTAAAGACAAGTAGCTGCAATAAAAAGAACGAGTTTTCGACGTGATAGGCTTGTAGATAAGATTGACAAAACTGTCAGGCAGGTAGACATAGAAAGACAATAATTATTAGCAGGTAGTAAATTAACAGAAATATCAGTCAGCCAGACAGACTAATAGAGTGCTGAAAATGAAGAGCTGGTAGGAAGGATATGACAAGCAAGTAGAATGACAGAAATCATTGGTAAGTAATCATGGTAATATTTTTCAACAAACAAATAAGTCGTTATTTAGGGGTGTTCATCCTTAGGAGAAATTGCGACTCGGATAATAATTCATGAAATATTCGAAAAAGTTATAAAATATATTTATATCTGTGAAATTGTAGTAAAACAGTGCTACAATAATGATGCAAGATGATACAAGATGATATCAGGCAAATAACACCTGAAGAGTGATGTACTATTCGTGTAGAGTGATGACGCGTCAGGGATGCAGTGTCACAGGTGGAAAATAATTCATGAACAACTTTTCACTCTTAATTATTTTTAATTATTAATGTAACATTAGGCGAAATAGAAAAAACTTTCGATACATTAAGACAGCAAATTGTGCGGAAACGAGAGAGAGAGAGCGAGAAAGAGAGCGAGCGAGAAAGAGATAGAGAGAGCGAGAAAGAGACAGAGAGAGCGAGAAAGAGACAGAGAGAGCGAGAAATAGACAGAGAGAGCGAGAAATAGAGAGCGAGCGAGAAAGAGAGAGAAACTGTCAGAGAGACAGAGTGAGACAGAAAGTGAGAGATAGACAGAGACAGACAGACAGTCAGTCCGAAAGATAGACAGACGGACAGAGATGGATGGGTGGGAAACAGGCAGGGTGCCATATTATGCTTCGCTCAGGTCAATGGCAGATTATTTTCAGTTTCTAAAAGAGTTGATCATTGCTGAAGACGAAGTGTTTGCTCTATGCATTGCTCTACGAAATGTTTTTCCGCCTGCCAGATGAGCAGAGCTGCACAGACAGAGAGGAAGGGAGGGAGAGAAGCCTCAAAGTGTCACTTCATTGAGTGCATTGGAGGTTAGGAAGTTTTGACGAGGGGCTTACTGTGTTCCGATATGTCACTAAAAATAATATTGTAAGAATTGATGCAATTCATATCGAAAATAATATTACTATGAATTCTTTGAAAAATAAAATCAAACTGAGGTAATGTACGCGGAAGGTAATCGGGCAGCTCACAATCGCAGACATTCTCGTCAGTTTTAACTTCGTAATACACCGACACCCAATAAAAAAATAATCCATTTATGTAATACTTCTTTAATTAGAAAAAATGAAGTGGACTTTCCTTGATTTCAAGCTTGATATGTACATTGGTTTCATGGGAACATTCTCCAGTTGGCGCGATGACAAAATTATGTCACAGCATAAGTTAGCCAACGGTTAAGGTAGCGTAGTGCGTGTGCGGTAGCGAAGTGCGTGTACGTAAGTATGTGCATAAGGGGAGAGGAGGAAACAAATTTGAGGAAGAGAAGATCGCCCGTGGTCCTTGGCGCTTTTGGTGGTGGGGTACTGCTACGACACTCGCTTGATATTGATTGGAGGAGCCACAGAAAACTACCTATTGGAGCATCCGACCTCTGGAATTCTCCAGATAGTAGTTGAATTCGACCCAGTCTCTCATCCCAATCGAAAATCCGCGGCTGTCAGGATTCGGAACCTAAGACCTTGTGTACAACGTTGCTGTGGAGGCAACACTGAAGACGCTGAGGTACCGCAGCCGTACAGTCAGTCCCTGGGAAATGTTAATCGCGCGGTCAGAATGGTGAATGGGTGGGTGAGGTTTGGTGTCGTGGAGAAGTCAGCCGCTACGTGTCTTTAAACAGTGCATTTCCTGGCCTGATTCTGCTATGGCTAGCGAAGCCTGTGGATGGGTCAGTGGAAGGGTTAGTGAGTAGTTATGTGGGTGAGAGGATCGGTAGTTGATTGAGTGAGAAGGCGGATGGGTGAATGAGGAAGTGGGCGTGTGAGTGAGTGAAAGGTAAGTGGATAGGTGAATGGCTAAGAGGGAGAGTGAGGGGGTAGTCGGACAGGTAAATGGGTGGGATAGGCGTGGGAGGGTGAGTGTGTGTGTGTGTGTGTGTGTGTGAGAGGTATGGGGTGATGTAAAAGTCAGTTGCTGCATCTCTTTCAGCGTAGGTTGTTTGGGTGGGCGGGAGAGTATGTATGATTATTTGGGTGGGCGGTTGAGTGGGTAGGAGTGTGAGGAGGTAGGTGGATGAGTGTGTAGGTGAGAGGGTAAGGGAATGGGTCCTAGGGAGGGGAAGTGGGTAAGGCAGTGGGTCGGTGGGTGGATGATTGGGTAGGTGAATAAGCAGGAAAGTGAGTATGAGGTTGAAGTATCGTGAGGTGTTGTGAAGTCGCCGCTTACTGTGCCTCTTTGAGCAAACTCCAGGCTTGATGATCCTGCCCTGATGATCCTGACTTTGATGAATCCTGACCTTGATGAATTCTGACCTTGATGAATCCTGACCTTGATGAATCCTGACCTTGATGTCTCCTGACCTTGATGTCTCCTGACCTTGATGTCTCCTGACCTTGATGTCTCCTGACCTTGATGTCTCCTGACCTTGATGTCTCCTGACCTTGATGTCTCCTGACCTTGATGTCTCCTGACCTTGATGTCTCCTGACCTTGATGACTCCTGACCTTGATGACTCCTGACCTTGATGACTCCTGACCTTGATGACTCCTGACCTTGATGACTCCTGACCTTGATGACTCCTGACCTTGATGAATCATGACCTTGATGAATCATGACCTCGATGAATCATGACCTCGATGGATCCCGACCTCGATGACTCCCGACCTCGATGACTCCCGACCTCGATGACTCCCGACCTCGATGACTCCCGACCTCGATGACTCCCGACCTCGATGACTCCCGACCTCGATGACTCCCGACCTCGATGACTCCCGACCTCGATGACTCCCGACCTCGATGACTCCCGACCTCGATGACTCCCGACCTCGATGACTCCCGACCTCGATGACTCCTGACCTTGATGACTTCTGACCTTCCTGAGTGAGTGAGTGAGTGGGCGGGTGTGCGTGCGTGTGTGGTAGAGATCTCAGCCGCTGCGTGACCTGCAAGAGCCCTGAGGAGTGGAGGGGGAGGTGTGCGGGTGGTTGTTTGGGTTGACGAGCGGGTGAGTGGGGTGTGCGGTGTGTTTGCGGTGGGGGCTCACCCGCTGCATCTCCTTGAAGAGCGCATCGCGCGCCTGCGCGTGCTGCGCCGTCAGCCGCTCCATGGTCTTGTCCTGGCGCGCCATCAGCATGCGCATCTCGCGCAGGAAGAGGTTGGTGTTGCTGCGCATGCGCTCTCGCATGCGGCGCTTGCGGTCCGTGCGGCTGTGGCGCCCGAACGCCCCGCCGCCCCCGCCGCTCCCGCCGCCGCCCGCGCCCCCAGCCTCGCCGCTCGCACCTGCAAGCAATAAACAATCTTCGCGTAGCGCAAAGGAAAACATGAGGCAGCAACGTGACGTATGTGTAATGGTACTGTAGACGGGGCGTGCTGTATAAAGAGGTATCATATCTCAGGGATTGTTTCGTGAAAAGAATGTAAATAACACCTATTTATTGGCATGAAATCCGGAATGGAAACTAGGTCAGAACATTTTTATTTATCAACAGACAATTATGGTAGTAAAGAAGGTGGATGGACCGAATGACTTATCCTTGATGTTGATGATGATGATGATGATATTATGGTAGCCGTGTTCTGCGTCAGTGAAACTAGAAGGTAATTGTTAGTGTGCAAATTGCTTGTAACTTGCATGTGATCGAGCCTGAGAAGGACATCAAGTTCCGAAGGATATGCATCAGAATTAATGATTTTAAACAGTCGGTATAGAGGATAAACCATATTACTGAAAATACAAATTTAATAGTACATCAGAAATAATATTTCCAGAAAGGATACGATGACCAATTATGTCACGTTTTGCTTCCTTGAATAGTACGAGAAAGAGAAAGATGACTGTCAGCCGGCGAATATGTCAAATGGCAAAATTAGTTGTAAATGATCATAAACAAAAGAAATATATTTGGTTTTAAATTTTTGACGTCTTGCAAGGCAGAACGAGTAGACTTCGACATAGACAGATGTAGAGATTGATTTCAGACTGGCACAGACGGACGGAAGTTCGGTTTTCGTGATAGATGCTAGGTTAATTTTGGATTTTGTAAGGAGATAGTTAAATTTTTTGACTCGTGCAACAAAATTGACTTGTTTAAAAAATTAACGTCACTTTTGATAATTTGGAAGAAGGATGTTAGAAAGTGCGGATAATAAGTATCACAATAGAATGGCCACCAGCGACATGAACGCGTAATGCGTGGTAGTTGTTCCTTGAATAGTGATGGTTTATTTAATTTAGTTTAGATAAGTTTCAGAATTTCAGTGTTAATTTCGTTATAATCTTGTCATCTAAACAGTAAGTCATAATTTCAAAAGTTACATGTGAATAGGACGGTTACATAAATTTCGATTAGGAAGTGAATTTATGAAAAAAAAAAAAAAAAATTAAAAATAAGGCTCATCGGGAAATTTTGAAGATTCTTTCGGACCAAGATTTCGGTTCATCGAAGTGCCACAAAAGTAAAGACGTTGTAAAGTAAGATTAAAGAAAAGACAAATTTTTGACTAAAGACAATTAGGAAATTAACATCCTGAACATGGAAAAAACATGTATGGTCGACAAAGGTTTCTAGTAGGTAGTTTCATGCATGATAATTTAAAGAGCTCTTTTTAAATAAAGTAAAGCTTAAAATCACAAAGTAACATAACATAAAATTCAAATCATTATTATTATTATTATTATTATTATTATTATTATTATTATTATTATTATTATTATTATAGTTATAAGAAAAAGATTTTCAGAAAAACGTTTGTCGGTACGGGGCAATTCGTCGACCTACGTCAACGTAAAATAAGAACTACAGGCGGGCATCAATTACATGTTTTTATTGTACTGAGGAAACAAATAGATCAAATAAATTCAATAAACGCTTTCATCTTTATTCAAATAAAAGCCAGGAAAATGGATTTCAATTGATTTAGTAAAAGGGTTTCAATGGGGTTTGAGGGACATTTTACGGGGAATCACGAAAGCCAAGAAATGGTAGCAAGTGAGTGAGTGCGTACGTGAGCATTTCGTACTTCTAGGCGTGTCAACTAATTAGTCAGACCATTAGTCCTGTAAGTGTAGGGCTCCTTTGCGAGGAAATTTCACCCTCTTAGATGGCTCAGGCGTGCCTCTGACCGAAGGGTCCTACGTTTCAAGCCCCGGTGGCAGGATTTTCGACACCAGGCGATCAACTCCGATCAACACCAGCCGGAGCAGTACCCTAACAAACGGGCCACGACCGCGCGCGATCTTTCCTTCCCCTCCCTTGTCCTTTCCTCACCTCTTACTTACATACACTATGCTATATGCACTACACTACCACACATGCCAGGAGGCCAGTCGGGAGCTCAGTGCTTGTCGCTGCTGAGACGGTGCCCGGTTGGTGGGAGATTCCTGGGGAAAACAACGCAAGCCGACATGTGGGTCGGCACCGGGTCTCATCAGTGGGGATAATCACGACAACTACCTTCAGTGGAAAAAAACGTTCACTACACTTGCGGGACTAATGACCATAGTTGATGCGGCCGGAAACACGAAAAAATATTTTAAAAAACGATGGGACTTTTCCTTCCAGGAATCTTCCCTCAACGAGGCACCGCCCCAGACGGGACTAACTCTAAGCAACCGACTGATTTCCTGACATGTGCGTTGGAATAATGCATGAAAGCGTGCGTGTGTTTAAGGAGACAGGATGGCACAAGGATGAGAAAGGAAAGATCCCGTCCAGTCCGTGGTCCGTTTGTAGAGATACAGCTCAGGCATTCGCCCACGGAAAACTACCGATCGGAGCAGCCGGCCGCTAGAATCTCCTCCAGACAGGGTCTGAATTCGACCTAGCCGTGTATCTCGCGTCGATAGTCCGCCGGAGGGGTGTGGACTGACCGTTGAGAGCCGCGCCGCTGCCGCACGCGGCCGGCATCTCCTCCTCCTCCTGCGCCAGCGCCCGCATCGCCTCCACCGACGCCTTGGCCTGCTGCGCCGTCAGCTCGCGCTTCTGCCTGCAACAGCGCACACGCGCACGCACACGCACTCAACGCGCACCCAGGACCCCCCCCCCCCCAGCCCCAAGATACTTATTCGGAATATAGCTTTTATTAATTTCCTTATATTCATAAATATACGATCTCTTTCTTAGTTGGCTTAATTTACAAAACGTAATGCGAAATTTTCGCAGTATTTGTTTTTATTTAATTCTTCTTAACTAAGAAAGGAATCATATATTTATGTACATACAGATTAATCCATAAGGAGGGCCAAGAAGAATTATTTTTACTAACTTCCTATACTAACGAAAGTCATTCAATAGAGCATTTATAAACATTATGAATATTTTAAAAAGCCAAGAAATAAAAATACATTTTAAATTGAACATAAATAAAAAAGTATTTGAAATCATTATCAAGTCAACTGTTTTCTATACCTGAAGCAACTCCGACCCCCTCCCTCCCCCCTAGAAAAATAATCGTTGGTGGGCCTCTGCCGTCATTTATTGCTAGAGCCGGAGAGTTCAAACATCCATTTTCCATAAAATAGGTAGAGAAAAGGCATTAATTTTTAATACTTGATGATGGCCCGTATTTGCCCGGGCATTTATTCATCGCAATCGTTATTGGGGGGCAGCCTCACCCACCCCGTTTGCTTCAGCCGTCTCTCCCGCACCGCTATCAGGCCTGCCACCCACTTCTTTCCGCAACTCGCTCACTTTTCGCTCCGCTTATCTCCCCTGCTCCTTCCGCGTCTACTGTTCTTCTCTAGAAATGCGGCATCGACAAGAAAACATCTATGTTTCAAAAGTTTGATGTTCAAAATTAAAATATCGATGTTAAAAATTCACTGCTTAAAACTATTAAGGATTTCGAAAGTTGGTTAACCTCCAACATTTACGTTCGCGTGGGGCAGAATGTAATTTGACAGTGGCCATGTTCATTAATTTACAATTAAAATTTAATTGACAAGTCAAACTGAAATAATAACAATTAACAAAAATTAAAGCGGGAGACCCTTCTCCTTCCCCGCATGCGTTGATCCCCTCTGCTGTGCGAAACACCAGGAAAGGCGTAGGAAATACCGGGTCAGCGGGGTCATCTCTCCGCGAAGAAATAGTCTGATCATAGACTAAAGAGGTAATTCTTTACTCTATGGTCTGATCGATGAAAGTACAATAAACACCGTTCGCTACCTTCGAACACATGAACTGTCAGTGGTGTCATCAGCTGTTATTTCATATGTTAACTTTTAGAAAATTTTAATCATGGAACTTTTTCATTCAAAAGCAAAACTTACAAGACGTAAAACCATCTAGCACAAAATACCTACGTTAAAAAAGCCAATGTTTTTTATGGAAACGTCGATGTTTGGAAAACATCGACATCGTTGTCGCATTCCTACCTCTCGCCCCCCAACGCTCATTTTGATCCGCCAACGTTTTCTTCTCCTTCCGCCCCTCTTGCTCGTGGTTCTGCCCGTTCCCTTCGGTTCCATTATCTCCCAGAAACTTCAATGTACTTTTCATTTTGCTCTGACAATGCATACTTAGAGGTGAAAATTGAAACTCGATACTTCTCATCCGAGTCGAGAAAGTCGACAGTCAAATAAGAAGAAAAAAGGCCAGAAGGTTGGAAAAAGTGTCTAAATTAATTTTTTATAATTAAAAAAAAACTATTTATCTTTTTTTAAATGATGCAAAGTAAAGGATTAACAAAACGGAACATAATATACATCCTTCAAATTATAAATAATGCAGAAAACGGAATGCTAAAATGAGAGTCGTAAGCGAATCTCGCAAGTACATATTTCTTTACAAAATATATTCTTTTATCATACAAGTGTCTAACAAATACCAAGTGCTCTTCTTGCGCGCGTGGCGACCACGCGCTCTCGTTTTGGTTTTAATTTAAATCTACTAAAAGTTAATTAAACATCTCTACGCATAGAAAAACTGAAACAAATGGAAACATTTACCGGGTCAGTGAATTATTGAAATTTTACTCTACCGAGAATCTGGGGCACCTGGAACAGCAAGTCTAAGCAATGGCTGTCGTTGACTGTCGAAATATGAAGCAGTGTCAGCATTTCAATCACCAAGTACATCTTTTCTACCCGCGCGTTGGTCATATATCCCGCTGAGTGAAGTTTGTTGTTTTCTTGACCACTACCTCCGTCTGAGAAGTGTTACATCGCCTTGCGTCTTCGTGTATTTTCTTTGGAAAGAACGGCATCCCTTCCCTTTTAGATGTTACGAGTAGATTATTTGCCTCCGAACGCTAGTGTGCGTGAACTATCCCGGCTAAGGTGCGTGGATTTTAGAAGGTCGGAAAAACTCACAGTGGCCAAATGATGCCTAAGGGATGAAATCCCTGGTAGTTGCCCGGGAAAATTACACCCCTACGGAAATTTCCTGTTCTAACGAGATCGCACTTTCTCCTAATCAAATTTCGTATACAGTTAACTGCTACACGCAAGAGGCGGATAACGTAAGAATCACACCCAGGCACCTTCTTGAAAAAGATCCCGCAGATCTGCACCGGGGGTAGGTTTCAAAGAAACATTGTGTCGAAAATAAAGGTGGCAACTCCTGTCAATGGGCGTCTCCGCGCAAATAGCACCATGTATTAAATAGGTCGCCTTTAACTCCTTAGGCACAATTCATACAGATGATTACTATAACAGATTTTACATGTTACCTTAAAGTGAACCGGCCCGACTGGACCCAAACGTATCCAAGTCGACTCAACATGACGCAAACTGATCCAACCCGACCCAACCCAACGCGATATGACGCGAACCGATCCAATCCAATCGAAACATATGGAATTCGATCAAGACGATTGAATCCGAACGCGACCCGACCCAACTCATTGCAACCCAGTTCAACCTAACCCGACTCAACTTGGCCCAATCCAACCCAACCCAAACCGATTCGACCAAACCCGCTCCAGTCCGACTTCACTCAACGTGATCCTAACCTAAGCAACCGAACGAGGCCCAACCCTTCCTAAGCCCGTCCGCTGCGCTCACCTGTCGTGCATGCGCTTGAGCTCCTTGCGCTGGCGGTGGTGCGCCTCCTCCTGCAGGCGCAGCAGCAGCGCCTCCTGCGCCGCCAGCTGCCGCTTCACCAGCTCCCACTCGGCGCGCACGTGGCGCCCGCGCAGCTCCGACCACGCCCCCGCCTGCGCGCGCACCAGCGGCCGGATCTCCGAGTCCGCCACCAGCGACAGCGGGCTGCCACCCACGGCCAAAACATGCGTGCTTATAACACATCGGCGATCATTTGAAACTGATTGAGGGACATATAATATTGCGTTCGCGCGTGGAGGAGGGAATTATTTCGAGAATTGATCTGTTACTAGACATTCATAACAAATCGTTAATTGAAAAAAGGAAAAAAAATATAAACATACTTGTATTTTTAGATTGAATAATATAAAGATAGCAGATATCAATTATCGACGTAAAAGAGAGTAACTTATACTAGAAAACAAGATTTTTACCTCCAGGAAGGTAAAGTGCGCAACATACTCAATTTTGTAAGTAAATTACGAATATCACAATAAAATCATATGACGTCACTGGCTTTTAAATATTCCGCATCTTTAAATCATATCATATCGTATTTTGCTGTTAATGCAAATGTATTTAAATTGCACCTGTAAGATAGAATCAATATGCATAAAACCTATTTAAAAATAAATTATTCAGTTCATCTATGCCACTTTCATTAGATATCAAGAATTTTAGGCTTTCGTGTTCTTATTTTTTACATTCTGCATTCGAAGACTGTCGTCTTTATTCTCGCGTCTGGTAGTCGCTCTCAATTACGAGTAGATCTTAGTGGATGTTTTGAAAACAAGTCACGTGCACCCTCATATTTCCTACTACGCATCAGTCACTGAAAGGTATTAGTTTAGCCCCTATCACAAGTATACAAGTATCCACTGTTGGGATCGCAGATTCTCAGTCAGTGTCACACGAAACAGTGCCCGCAGTGCGCGTGAAGTTTGTGCCTCAAATACTTTAATACATTACAGTTATGTGGGTTTTATAAAATGAATTTCGCCGCATAATCTGTTGATTTGAATCGGTATTGTACAATGCAAATCATCATTTCACATCGAAAGTGTGCGAATAAACCTGATAACTTCTGTTACGTTTGGGGAAGATTTACACCCAAACTACAAAGGGAAAAAAATGAAATTACAACACTTGCGTATTCTTTACACATTGGCTGTCGTATTTGTGGTCAGCACAAATCATGGGCTGCTCACCAGTGTTTTCACCTGTACAGTGAACCTTAGGTTGTGGTTATATGGAAAACAAATCATTGCTACTCGCTGTTGTGGAGAATACCAACAAAACATTTTAATTACAGCTATTCCTCGTGATAAATATATCTGCCATTTCCAGATCAATTATCCACATAATTCTTCTACCATGCAACCTGTGTCACACAATGACGAATTACCAGTGTACCCCCGGCAATAAATCCCTGTATCCCCGGCGAATAAATCATGCAGAAAATTGTGAGAAAACTGAAAGTGTGTTTCTCCCAGAAACAGAAGCCTCCAAAAGCCTTCAAAAGATCCAAACTGCTTACCAGGAAAGTCTGACAATGATCTGCACTTAGAAGAGCAGGAAAAACTAAATGTTTTGACATAGGATGTGAATTTGTCAAAAAAAATCTGAACTGTTAGGATACAGATTACAGTAATGGAAACTATTTGATCCCGGGACACAAAATTCAGAATTAAGAAACACACACGAGACCTTTGCCAAATATTCTGCTCTTGAAAGTACTTTTTGTTTTCGTACAGACATTTTTAGGGGGTTAATGGATGAATTGTGTGTTCTCTCTAATCCAGATGAATTGCAAATGTTTACAGACTCTTCAAAAAGCAGTCTCAAAGCAGTGAAATAATTCCACGGACGAGTAATGCAAAATCTAGGTTGATGAAATTCAGGAATTTTCATCGGCCCGCTAATCATACCATAAAACTCATGCTGGATGAAATATTGGAAGAAAAATTGTTGTCCACAGTTTAGTATTCCCATTGTCGCAGTTCATTAGTATTTTGTCATCGAATCCTACACAACCAACTCCGGAGTGCAATCTATTAATATGTTTTCTGTGTGAAAATTTTAACAATGGGAATTGTGAATGAGGATGTGGAATGAATAATGAAACTCTGGATGATAATGACGAGGATTGATGATTTTAATCAGTCCTAGAACATATTATATTGAAATATTATGGTATTATTCCCATAATTAACAAAATTTCGAATTACAATTTATGAAAGCCACAGCATGTACCTGAAGATGGAGACGTATTGATCTCCGAAACGTAGTTCAAGGCAAAATGTGAAAAATAAACCAAGTTTTATGTTTTATTCAAGTTTTAACTTTAATTCATGCAACTTTTTCCCAATAAAATTCTGATTGTCAGTAAATAATCGGAATCTTTTTATCAATAATCGTCTCCTGTATTATTTCAATAGTATACATTGCTTTTGCGGCTATCACACGCTACCAATCTTTATAAATGAGGTCTCTAAAGAAAGAGAACTTCACGGAGACGTGACGAATTGCATTTTGACTAAAAAAAGAAAGGATTTGTATCAAAACGCATCTAAATATTCATGTCAAATGCAATCCACAGCACTTGGCCACATTTTTTGAATCTGTATCGTTAAATAACTCCTAAACGAAGCGTTTTAGGGTCTTAAGACCTCAAAGAAACGTTCCTTATACCAAAATCTATAGGATGAGATCCTCATGAACATTCTTTTACAGTTTTGCTGGTTCGACGATTCTCGACTCTCCCCTAACTGTACAGAGCCAGTAGAATCTGCAACTGTATGTGAAATTAAAGTAATTACTTGATATTTTACGCGATTGAATTAAACGGGCGTGCCTTTCTGCTCGGCAATAACGTTAAATAAGAATAGTTTGTATCGACAAGGGTGTATTTTATTGTTATCAATTACAAGGAAACATATAGAACAAGTGACGGAGGATAAGAGGGTCTTTAAGAAAAAGATATATTACAGGCTTAATATGGAAATGGTAAAATAGGGAAGAGGGTGGGGTTTAACATGCGAGAGTTCTCGCGCGGGTACGCTAGTTTGGAATATAATGGAGCATGTATTGTGTGTATTCAATTTCTTGTGTAAGTAGTAAAACTAAAATTGTATTCATTCCTTGGTCCAGACGTTCATGAATTAACTTATTAATTCATTATTCACGATTCTCTTCCAGGAAGGAAATATCCTAGAGGAATTTATTCATCCAGTTATTAATTCATCCTTGGTATTATTTCTTTCTTGGAAACAGTAAACACTCTCCAAGACTCCATAGATTCACCCATTTACTCATTGTCGCATTCATTCCATTGCTAATTCATCTTAATTACATCTGTTGTTAAGAACGGTAGCCGCTCGCGAGGACTCCAATCCTTCACTTATAAATGCGCTGTGGAGAACGACTCCATCCTTATTCGCAGAAATCTGTCAGGATTTCTTTTGCTCCTATCATTCGTTCGTTTATTCATTCATTTCTGTATTAATTCATCCTTAGTATTATTCCTTCGTTGAAAACATCTGCCCCTGAGGACACCATCCATTTGCTCATTCATTCATTCGTTCATTCATCTTTGACATTATTCCTTTCATTCGTTCGTTTATTCATTCGTTTCTGTATTGATTCATCCTTAGTATTATTCCTTTGTTGAAAACATCTGCCCGTGAGGATACCATTTATTTGCTCATTCATTCATTCATACATTTATTTATTTATTTGTTCATTCGTCTTTGACATTATTCCTTTCTTGCGGACAGTAACCAAGCGTCAAATCTCCATTCATTCACCCGTTATTTAATTAACTCATTCGTCCACCCGTTCGTTATTTGCTCTTGTGGAGAGCGACTCACTCCTTGCGCGCCGCCATCTTCTCGATCTCCTCGCTCTGGCGCCGGCCCTCGCGCAGCAGCTGCTTGTGGTGGCGCGCGCGCAGCGACCGCACCTCCGCGCAGTGGCGCTGCGCCAGGCGGCGGAAGGCCGGCAGCGCGCGCAGCGGCGCCATCTCCACTGACACGAAAGGCCACGGCTCCTCGCCTGCGCAAGCGCACACAGCAGCCTTAGCGGCCACTCCTCATGGGTTCTAAGGCGGCGCCCGACCACCCGAGGCAAATCCAAAGTATTAAAGTTGCAATATATCGACTCGTTTAATTTGAGCATACCATCAGCGCAATTTTTGTGGACAAATTTAATTTTAAGTGCCCGATTATGCGAAAGATAAATGTTTTTGGAATGGGTAGCATCATGGACTGTCGGGAGTCAGTCCGTAACTGGTGCATGCCAAGCAATGGAAGCATGAGGAAGAGTGGGAGTACTGGGAGTTAGGTGGGGGCTGGGTGCTCCTATTAGGGTTTTGTTCGGCAGAGTCCTCGGCTCTTAACTAAGCTAAGAACACAGATACTTTCATTTGATTTCATAAATTAGTGTCGTGTTTGCTACAAATATTTTATTTTAATCTATTTTCGTGTCAGCACTATTGTATCTTCCGTTATTAACGTAAAAGATGTCTTAGACAAGGATGAAAATCCCGATACGTGCAAATCGATTGTACTCAACATGTCATAGTTTTCCTTGATCGAGAAATGTTTTAAAGAGGTAATGTGTATGTGATAGTTCGGACATATATGCCACCTTTCTTAATTTGCAACCCACCGGCCGCCACTGCTTTCGTACATACATACAGCATGTGTGGAGGCGCTGTACACTCTTGCACTGAGTTTAGCTCGGAGATGCTGACTGCTGCAGCTTTGACCTGGAGGTAGTAGGGTTCGAGTCCCGAGTGTGGCGCATTTTTGATACTAGCTAGGTCGAATTCACCAGCTGCCTGAAGGAGAATTCTAGCGGCCAGCTGCTCTGATTGATAGGGGTTGCCCACTGCGTGGAGTGACGTCTCCAGATGCAAATTCATTTTATTTCTATTTACAGCATGCCTTCTGTCTACATCAAAAAGATTTTATCTTCTATTCGCAGCATGTCTATGAACGTCAAGGGTTTATATTCTATTCGCGGCCTGACTATAAACGTTAAGGATTTTCCCTTACATGCAAGGTATTACGTCTGCAGGCGAAAGGAATATTTCCATGATTTTTTTCTCATTCGCGATGTACCGTCTATAGACTTTAAACGTGAGTGTAAGATACGAGGTGTGGGCAGGGAAAATGAAGAAACAATCGCGCGCGATCCATGGCTCTTTTGTTAGGGTACTGCTACAGTATTCGTCTGTTGGTGGTCGGAGTAACCACGGAAAACCGATCAGACTGCGCACTGCTAGAATTCTTCTCCGGACCGGCAAAGCTGCCTGAGGGCGTCAACCGATGTCACTGCAGTGCCTCGAATCGGGAGGTCCTAGGGTTCGAGTTCCGACGGAGGCAAGATTTTCGACATTGGCTTGTCAGCTAGGTCGAATTCAGCTGCTGTCTCGAGGAGAATTCTAGCGGCCGGCTCCTCTGATGTAGTTTTCCGGGGTTTCTCCGATCAACACCAGGGGAATGCCGGAGCAGTACCCTAACAAAGGACCGCGCGCGATCTTTGCTTCCCCTTCCTTGCCCTATCCTCACCTCTTACTACTACACATGTCGGGAGATCAGTCGGGAGCGTAGTGCTCGACTCGGCTGTGGCGGTGCCACGCTGGTAGGAGATACCTCGTTGCGGAAGATCCTCGCAAGCCGACGTAAGTTGAGGCCGGATCTCGCCAGTCAGCTGGGAAAGATCACAGCCACATCTCGCGATAAAAATATGCCCTACACTTATGGGACTAACATTAGCGGTTGACGCGCTCGGAATCGCTAATCAGTCAATCAATTGAGGGGTGCGGTCGAAAAATATAACCCACATTTTGACGAGAAACATTATTACCTGCATTATCGACTTCCTAGTAATGATAGCTACGTGTGAGTCTAAGAAATTTTATTGTAAGTCAATATATGACAGAGTTATCGCCTATGTCGATATTCGACATGAAGCCGTTTTCACATGGAAAACATTGACATCCCACTTTTTTAAGATGGCTGCGAGGCAGTGTAGAGCGTCTGAGATGAGAAAAAACTGATTTTGCATAGTCGTGTGACGTCTCCGTTGATGTTTGATGACTCTGACGATAGTGTTAAAGATCCTGACTATGAATTTGAAGAAGATAAAGACTGTTCAAATGACGAGGAGATTGTTTCTGTTTCACTTTCTATTAGGTTAGGATTATGCGGTTATCAAGTTTTTCCATTTACGTAAGGTGATTTTTTTAAACATTGTTGTAAATTTCTGTAATATTTGCAAAATAGTTGTTGAATAATATGGAGGTTTACAAGACTCCTTCTAGTGATGAAATCTTGAGCCAAATTGGCGGTTTCTTTAATGTATTATTTATTAATTTTGCATGTAAAGTTTTGAATAATCAGATCGTAAAACAGACAATTATATATTAACTTGTGTTTATAAGAAACCACAGTACTAAAGTATCTTATTGCACAATAAAAAAATACCATACATCATAATTGTAACATTAATAGTTTCGTATTTATTTTCAGATAATTTGTTTTTCCCCCACAAAAAGAAAGAAAATTATAACTTTAGAAAATGATAAAAATAGTACAATGGATGTGACAAACGGCAGTGTTAGCACTAATGCAAATAGTATGGTGACGGGTTGCCCATGAAAGTTACCAACAAGAACAAACTTAACTGCCAAAACTAAGAAGAAAAGGAATGCTGGTGAAGCGTTCAGGACCTATAGAGGTAAGAAAGATGAGAAACCTGTTGCAAGAATTGGTCAAGATTGAAAATGTTCAAGAAAATGTTATGAGGTAGTAAAAGAAGAACTCAGAAAACAATTTTTCTCAGTATTGAGGTTTAAAGAACTATGAAACTCAAACTGCTTATTTATAGGGAATGACCCGCATTAGTGAAGTGAAAAGGAGATAAGGATGAGGATCAGAAGAGATCATAAGTTGCCTCAATGAGTATTTTACGGTGAATAATATTTCTTCAAAGGAACTTGCAGTTGTATCGGATATTTGCACTGACCAAAATAAGAATTCGTGCAATATTGAGTTTAGTATCAACTGGTGAGTTTAGTATCAACTGGTCGATTTGAAGAGATACAATACCATTTTCCATTTCTTGGCCATACCATGCCATCCATCTGATGAGGACTTTGTAATGATGAGGACTTTGTTAAAAAAAATGTAAGTTCGACATGAGCTCGACATTGTTCCTAATGAGAGGGTTAACGTTTTAAAAAAATGTTGCAGAAAAAAGCCTCTGAAAGTATTTCATAAGAAGCAGAATCAATTTTCTGCTTATAGTTATTTGAAACGTATTCAACAAAAGATGAACAAATCTGACAAACGCAAATTTTTGTTTAATGAAGTGAGTAAATTTCGTGTTACAAAAGGTAAACCTAATGTTCTTGAAGTAAGTGCTTCATATAATAACGATATTTGGGAAGAAATTAATATTGCCCGTAGAGGTCGTCAGGTGGCATTCACTTACATCAATTTGCCACAAATGTAGACGGAATGTAATTGACTCGTGTAATTGACTAAGCGAAAGAAAAAGATGTGAAATCTCTATATCCCTACATACCACAGATACATGTTACCGAATATTACAACACAATTTTCAAGGAAGGTGGCTGCACTAAAAATGTAAAGCGAAGGAAATCATTTTCACTTCCTTACCTTGATGATAAAGTCACCTCTGAAGATGATGTTGAATAATGTAAAAATTTTGCAGACATTTATCTTTGATTTTCATTTGTCATTATTTTGTAGTAATCAATGTAATTTTGAAAGATTGTATTCGTAATTGTTTTTTAACAACATAAATTGTTAGTTGTAGATTATCAACATATTAAAATGAAATATTGCGCTAATGGAAAATGTTGATATTCCATACAAAAATTACAAAATTTGAAAAATGTACTTCACAATTTAATACATTTTGGGTCACATTATATTCAAATTTCCAAAGCGAATTTTTTAGAAATAAATTTGAAAACCGATATACAGGACAGTTTTTGAACTTTGAAGCCAATTTTCTAGGTAAAAGCATTTTGTGGGTTATCAAGTTTTTCGCCCACACCCCTCAATTCTCCTCCAGGCAGTGATTGAATTCGACGTCGCTATGTATTCTACGTAGCCGAACACTCGCCTCTGACTCGAAGCCCCCAGACCCCCCGGTAAGACAGCTGCCGAGACATCGGTAATGCTGTCACTGAGCCATTGCAGCCGCTTGACCGAGCGGTCTGATCTGTCCTCACCTTCCCCAGAGCATACGGTACGTTCCGCGGTCTCACCTTTCTTGAGTCTCGCGTCGCCCGCCTCCGCCTCCGCGCCCTCGCCGCCGCCCGCCGCCGCCGCCGCCGCTGCCGCCTCCCGCGCCAGGCGGTGGCCGCGAGGGTCCAGCAGCGCCGCCGTCAGGTCTGCCAACACACACACACACATGTTCAAGATCGTTTTTTGGAGACACGACATTCCACATCATGCCTACCACATATTTCTATATAAACCTTTATCAACTTAGAGGTCCTCTAAAGCACATTAATTCTTATGACTACCAAATATTATGAGTAACGCAAATGTTGTGACAACCACATTGCGGTTGCCTAGAAAAGAAGAGAATGATGAAAAGAAAAATAGAAGAACTTGACAGAACTCAGTGTAACGAAATGTAAATGTAGAAGTATGAACTTGTAAGAGATGGAACAATTATGACATGTAGTGGGTTACCATGAAAGCGAGTTTCTTTAGGGAGAGGCTAGCTAGAGATCGAAAGAAATTGACGCCTAACGATTGTCATGATATTTAAAGTGAAATACTTGTTTCAATACCCAGTTGGTGGCGTCTTCAAGAGTTTAGAAGATTGGCGAAACCTTGGGGAAGGTATTTGAAATAATTAATCGATGGTTCAAGAGTACATAACAAGATACCCGCGAAAGCGGAGCAGGATGGAAGATTATTAGATTCATAACACTCGCACGTTCGATGTCACTGTAGAATTAACGTAACTTTTACATAACTTATTTACTTATGATTTATTGATTAATCATCAATCCAAATATGAAGTTGCTAATGATTCACTATCAACAAAATTAGTTACTTTATAATATATGGGCGGCTGACTAACTAGTATAGGGAAGACACTACTTCAAAATTAGTTACTATATAATATGTAGCCGACTGACAACTAGTATAGGGAAGACACCGTAATACTTTAATAAATAAATAAATATTTAATATAATAAGTCATAATTTAATAATAATTTAATAAAGAAATCCCTATGAGCGTGTAGTGTCAGTATTTTTCATTCAAACCCGAATCGTCCGTTCCTTCTCATTTTTAGGAACTGTTATGTTGGCAAAACGTGGTTATTTGTGTAGTTAGGTAGGAAGGTAGATAGATAGATGGGTTCGTAGGCAAGTAGAAAAATATGATATCCGTTCTCTTTTCGGTCAGGGCTACATTTCAGTTTTGCTTCCCCTTCCCAACTGCCATCTATCGGCGCCCGGGGCACTTACTAGGGTCCGTTGCTCTCACTATTTCTCACCTGGAAACTCCCGAAGTATCCCTTAGGTCCATTTCGGTCCTGAACCGCTACAGTTACACCTGAAATAGTCTGTGAGCCCATCTTGGTGTTCATATCATTGTTTCGTGTACTGATTGATTGATTTATTGTGATTCCGGGCGTGTCAACTACTATGGTCATTAGTCCCGCAAGTGTAGTGCGTGTTTTTGCTCGAGAAGAGGTGGCGGTGGTCTTCCCCCGCTGAATGGCCAGATCCGGCACCGACCTACCGTCGGCTAACGGGGTTTTCAGCTACCAGGTATCTCCCAACAGCGGAGCACCGCCCCAGACGGGAAAAGTTCTAAGTCCCCGACCGGTCTCCCGGAATGTGTGGTAGTATAGTGCATGTTAGTGTAGGTGTGTGTTTTAAGATAGGACACGGAAGAGTAAGGAAAGATCGCGCACGGTCCTTGGTCAGTTTGTTAGGGTATTGCTCCGGCATTCGCCTGGTGTTGATCGGAGAAACCACATAAAACTACCGATCAGAGCAGCCGGCCGCTAGAATTCTCCTCCAGACAGCGACTGAATTCGACCTATCTGAAAAGCTAGTGTCGAAAATTCTCCCGCCGGTGGGACCCGAACCAAGAACCTCCCGGTCAAAGGCGCTGCAGTGTCATCAGTTGATGCACTGGGTCATCGCTCCCGGTAAGGGGCGCCTAGTATTATATTAGGAATAGTATAATTTTGTATCATATGTGTGTATAGGATAGTGATTTAGAGAATAGTGTGTATGGTAGTATCGATATATACCATTTTGTAGTGTAGTTCAGCACAGTGGCGTCTCGTGGGTATTCGCCGGTTCGCATGTGCACACCCAAATAACTGCGGTGCAATGTTTCTTAAACATTTATTAACATGAGGGGAATACAAGACCTCTCAGAGCGTTTCCGAAACATGGTATTTCAAAACACGCGCCGTTCGGAAGCTGCGATTGACAGTCCGCCGCCAATGCTCTTCGTGACAGCAGGCTAGAGCACACCCGGTAAATGCGAGCGAGCAGTCGGGGTTGGTGGCTACCGCGGGGCTGCAGGGGAAAGAAGGGGAACATGGTGGCTTACGGGCGGTGGGAGTACACTCCGGACCGTGGGGATATTACTGCGCAGGCGCGACCTCTGGAAGTGCCTTGACATGTCGTGAAGATATAACACTCGGCTAGCACAAGTTTTTAAGAGAAGTAAGTGTGGAATTGATGGAAGAAAGAGTGAGATATCTCTCCACTTAAATGAGCTCTCACCCCTTCCAAAGCAATTCTTCGGTAGCGCGCGAAACGCAAACGCATTGCTGTGCAGTGTTGTATTCATAAGTATTGTGTTAATCGAATTTTATTTGCACATTTTAAAGGGAGTTGCAATTATAAATCCATTCCTAAGCATGTAAAAAACCAAAATGTATTGTGTAAACGTATGTAGAAGGCTAAGTTTTAATACGTTTTGAAAAACCGAAGTTAGAGTGTTCGTTTTTCTGTGAAGTGTGTTTGTGCAACTGACAATGAATAGTGTCGAAAATATTAAAATAACATCAATGGAAAAGTCACAGACAAAATTGCTGAAAAGAAACAGCATTTACTGAAGCGACACAGACTTTGTGTTTCGTCAGTCAGTGTAGATGGCAAACTATCCTTTTTTTGAGTATTGAGTATAGAAACTTGTACTTTTAAGCTTAAATTTGTACAGCGAGTTTATGGAAAATACTCCATAGCAGAAGTGCGAGTAAAAAAAGTTTCGAATTAACGTGTTTCTTGACACCCTTTGAAAAACGTTCTGGAAGTGCCGAATCATGCGGTAACACGACACAAGTAGTAAATATTTCGGAGGGGTCCTTGCCGAGCGAAGTCGAAACGAATGTTGGGAAAAGAAATGCGGTCAACCCTCGTTGGTGATAAAAGGAACTATTCAACATGTTATCAAACTTCATAAGAAGCCTTGTTTCTAATTGTCATTATCTATGTTAATGAATATATGTGTACGCTTGTAATGTATGCCTGTATATATGGGCATGTGTGTGTGTGTGTGTGTGTGTGTGTGAGTGTGAGTGTGTGTGTGAGAGAGAGAGGGGGGAGGAAGGGAGAGAGAAGAGAGGCGTGGCACATCCTAATAGTATGACCACAAGCCGCCACTGGTTCAGCACAATATTGTATCTATAGTATGGAATAGTATAGTGTAGTTTAGCCTAGAATAGTGTCGTGCATAATCGTATAGGCCGGTGTGAGAGGGCAAGTAAAAGTGACCTTCGTATCCGGCGGGCACGTAGATCTTGATCTCGATGTAGCAGAAGAGCTGCGCCAGCGGCAGCGGCTGGTTGGCGTCGGAGCGCAGCGGGATGTGCCGGTAGCCCGGCTGCAGCCCGTCCAGCGGCAGCACCCGCTGGCCCAGCAGCCGCCCGCCCTCCTCCACCGCCGACACGCGCAGCAGCGCCAGGTCCGGCAGCACCACCTGCGCAGCCGGCGCCACCCCCACCCCACCCTCAGCCCACGAGACAGAAGCAGGGCGTCCCTCCCCACTCAGCCAAATCAATTCCAGCCTCGTATTAACAAATTGCATGTATGTCGATAGCAAGCAGATCACTGGGAAACAAGTGAAGGGGACAACAACCTCGAGCTCCACTCCCACCTAGTAATTTATTGGATAGGTATTCGGATTATTCAAAATTGCTTAGAACTTGTCTGAATTTATTGCGTTTTCAACTGCATTAAAAATTATTTGAATAAAGATCACTGCCAATCCGGAGTAATATCGCTCTCAGCTCCTGAAATTATGGTAGTGGTGAGTACTTAATTTACGTTTTCAAGTTACAGCTCGTGCTAGCAACATGATTTCTATTGGAAGCTCTCTCATTAGCAAGGTGCCACTGCGGAGAGACTTTCCTGGCGTTATAATTGTTTGCAGGCAACAGAATTCTGAATTCTGTGGATATTCATTACACAACTGCATACTTGACTCATTTAAACAAGCATCGGCATCTTCAACATTATATTTTCCGAGCACAAATGACATTTTTTAGGGAGCTCATTGATCGGTCGTGCTTAGGGGCCCTGAATATTTTAATCCGGTCTTGCTTTAAGAGAGCTTACAGATTCTTTAAGGAAGATTACAACTGGAACATTGTGAACTATGTTGTGATGCACAGTTAAAAAATAATCTCTATTAGTTTGTTTTGGGAGATTTCTACAAAACATATTTGTACAAGGAGAAATATCCTATATTTTACAAACATACTCTGTCGATGTTTGCGCTATTTGGAAACACACCCATGAACAGCTGTTGAGTCGGATGAAGCGTATCAAAGACGAATCAGCGATGATAATTTGGAATTTTTTTTTCGTGTGGCAATAACCTCAATTGATATGAGTATTGATGCATTTATTTATACCACACAAAAACAGGCGTATCACTAAAATTTATTATTTTTGTTTGAAATCTAACCCTAAAATTTATTATTTCGGTTATTGAAATCTAACCTTCTAACCTTAGTAAATTTCTCAAATATGTTTTATTTTCACTTATATATTGCTTGCTTTAAGAATAAAAACAGTGGTTGTGTTGCCCAAAAGGAAATCTCATTTCTAAAATCTAGCCACACTGCTGAAAATGTTGGCTACTCTTGTTATAGAAACAACAGTGACGGCGTTACTGAAGTAGGGGAAGCAAGAGGCACATGCAGACCAATCACCATGCAGCCAGTAAATTTTAGCAGGCCAGTGAGTGGCGCATTGACTGCAATTTATTTTGTTCATCTTCCTCTTTATTTGTGGAAAGCACGAGAAGTAAATTTGTAGTGTTTCATGAGCGTCTTTTTTGTGACTTGTGCCTGGCTACTATTCACGTTTCTAGTGCCAGAATAGGAAAATTAGACCAAGGGCGGATTCAGAAATTGTCTAAAGGTGGAGGAAAATTACCTTTTTTGTCCAACAACACATTGAAAAGATAATGACTTAATGGTTAATTGTAAAAATTAAGGCGTTAAACTATATGGCGTTAGTTAATTAAAATATATAATATATATGCAAAATTTACAGCAATTTTAAAGCATAAAATGAGAAAAAGTAATCAAAAGTTTGTGTATAAATCTATTTTTCTGAAGTTGGACAGTGATGTAAATTCAAATAAAATAACATAAAATAAAATAAAGTAATTACATATTTACTGTGGATTATCAGTTTCACTCAAAGTTCTGTGAAAATGATATGTTTTCACTATTTTAATTTATTCCTGATTTATTACTGAATGAAATCATGAAATGCATATAAAATACCCACTACAAAAACTAACCCCCCCGGGGGGGAGGGCCTATATCCGCCAATGAATTAGACCCGATTTACACTCTTCCTTTTGACGAACAATCTGTAGCGACCGCGCACTCCACTGCGTTTGCACAAACTGCGCAATCGTTCGCCAAGAGGAAGCGTGTAAACGGGGTGTTAAGTGAGGCGCGTAAGCGAGCGGGCGGGCGGGCGTCGTACCAGCCGGAAGAGGAAGGGCTCCTCGTTGTAGACGGGGTTGAGGCCGTTGTTGGGCACCGCGCGCGTGCGGAACTCGCGCCGGATGGTGTCGATGGGGAGGCCGTACATGTCCACCTCCACGTACGTGGTGGCCGGCCGCTCGCACAGGAACTGCCCCGAGATCACCTGCGCCCACACATCACGCTCAACGCCTTCCGTGTGATAAATTACATGAGCAAACTAACTTAGGGCCCCATCTGGTTACAGGGCTCCAAATTTTAAAAAACACAAATACGTAAAAACATGTTATACTATATTATTAACGATATGCAGAATTAATGTTGAGATATGCAAAATTTCTCACTACATTAATTTCTCGCAAAGATCTTAGCGTCCGGCTTGCTGGGTCAATGGGTCACGATATATTATAATCCTTATTACCTTTATAATGGATTATAGGATCCGCAGACTATACAGCGCTGCTGGGAATCTGAAATAGAATGATTCTAATTCCTAGTTCATTACTGTTTGGATTGACTAAATGAAAGATCACTTTCTTTTCTAAAGAACAAAATTTAACAAAGTTTATTGTTACCTTTTTGCAAACAATATAGTGAATTTAATAAATGATTTTGATGTTAGGCCTTTGATCAAGATATCTTTGAATTTAGAGTTTTATACCGCGGTTAACTTATCTATTCTTCGTTGATGTCCCTCGAAGACTTCTCAGTCGAAATATCTTGCGAGCTTGCCGTAGTCCAAAGTTCCAAGAAATCCTCTTCTGCTCCTATCCAAGATGGTGTCAAACTATCAAAATTATCAGTCCCGATTACGTCCTATGACATAGTCCCGAAACCTATAACTCGATTACCACTCCCGACAAAGTCCCAATTTATGCGTCAATATTACTTCCACATGCAATATCTGCAATATCATTTACTGTCCTTAAACTTTCACGATCTGAAAAACCCGACTCTGACTATCTGCATTACACTCGCTCCCTCTCACAACCTACGATCAGTTCAGACACGCGATGCCGGTCAGAATGAAATCTTCCTGCATGATTCACCCCTCGAAGCTTCGTATTAAACTCCCTTCTTTTTTTTCATAACATTTGACCGTCCTTCTCTCACCCAGCCAATCCATGCGTTCGTTATATTTTGGTGTAGCTGACCTTTCGATCGTCTAAACTTCTTAATGCATATTCCACCATATAGTCTTCAAAAATATGTTAGTTTATTTTCATGTGACATATCAGTATGTCACAATGTATTTAATTGAGATTTTGAAAAAGTGCTTTTATAAATAATTTTCCGTTCAAAAATGTTGGCGAAAGTTATTTGAAAATAAAGTAATATGTATATATTGATTTGTTAATTAAATATAACAGTTCTAAATTGAAAGGTTCCACTTCTATGTTAATATTGGTTTTTCTAACCTGTACTCAATATATCAGTATTAGCGGGTGGGGAATTGTTTAGTAACGGTTTTATACATGTTTAAGGGGTAGAATATTGAGTGACCTTGTTTCAGTCTAGCATATAATCACTAAAAACGTTTTTCCAATTTTCGAGTTGCCACTTCTGGATAATAATCGGGGTTTAGGAAAAACCTATCAAAAATAGAAGAAATTGAACATTGACAAATTTTAGGAACAGTAGTACATTAAGTTAGAGGTAAGATTATCGCTCATTAAGTTTAATGTGACGAGATTAGTCCTATAGACTAAGAATTTTAATTGATTATTTTGTGGCTTCAGACGCGTCGACTGTTATGGTCATTGGTCCTATTAGGATAGTGCATGATATGTCGCTCAGATGGCGGTGTTCCTCCCTGCTAGAACGTGTCATCCGTTATATGAGACTTCTCTCATATAACGTCATCACTGACCACAGTAAATGCCGTAGAAGTTTGTAACATTTATTCCGAGTCATCCTGTAGTTTGCTCCGGCAGAGCTCACGCGTCTGGTGTGCGAAAGGGAGGCGAACTTACGCGGACCATACCCCGCAATCAAGGGACAATTATTACTTCTGCCTTCGCAGATTTCTAGTTATGAAGCCTTCAATGCTCGGACGTGCGTACCGCACCGACTTCCTGCAGAAAAGTGAAGTCATTGCGTCCCCTTCCAATCTGTCACTCAAACTGGGAAACCTTTTGTGCGCCGCGAAGGCCATCGATTTGTTCCTCTAGATGACGTGCCAATTGCACCACATTTTATAGCAAGCCGGTCAATTTTTAATTTTATGTTGCATACGAAAGTTTTCAGTAACAAATCCTTAAACCTTAATTATTCCTATAATGTTTAAGAAAATCCTATTAGTAAAAAAGCATATACTCTGTTTTTATGACAATCGTTTATTTCAGATGAATTGTAACAACGATTCATAACTTGATTAGTTACATCATCAGGTTACTAGAAAATATATGGAAAAATATATAAAACACTATCGTGTATCCAAGCGACACAATTGATGTAATTTTTAAACATTACGTAACAATTTTATAAAGGTGTTACAAAATTTCTCACTCATATACCTAACTCTAACAAGTGAAAGATTAAAATACAAAGGTTATAAGATTTAGAATCTATTCTAAATTCTTTCGATCAATATTTAAAATTTTAAAACTATTATTAAATTTTAAGCAAATAAAAACCTTAAGAGCCGGCCTCGATAGCCGAGGTTGCTAAGGTTGTAGGGTCTTAGCTGCCTAGGCTCGAAGGGTCGCGGGTTCGAACCCAGCCTCCGGTATGGATGTTTGTGTGTGCTCATGTTGCTCTTACGTGTTGGTTCCCTCTACTGTTACCCCAATGTTGACAATCAAAATGGTCGCTACATAACATAGTAGTTAAAAAGCGACCTTAAAAAGCCATAAGAGACACCACAAAGCCAAAGAATTGTCTTAAATAACAAAGGATACGCTTTTTTACTGACATAAATATTACCGAAAATCAGAAAGTTTGCTTTTCATCTGCAAGAAAATCCTAGTTTTCATCTTGCTCCAGTTTCCCAAACTTAACGACACAATCCGATGACGCAGAAAATTATGTTACAGATGTTCCCCTACATGTTCATTGGCAAAATGTGATGATATTCGGCCGCTGTAGATGCCTCCCTGTGGGGAGTTTGCGTCCGCACCTGCACGGAGCACTGGCCCGCGATGACGCCGTCGACGGGCGCCTCCGTCGAGGGGTCGAAGTCGCGGTCGGCGCGCCGCATGATGTCCGGCTTGAGCAGGTAGCCCGCGTTCCCGTTGTGCTCGAACTTGCCCTGGTTCAGCTGCATGGGCAGGTCGGGCGTCTGGAAGTTGAGCGACACCATCTGGCAGCCTCCGTTCCAGAAGATCTGACGGTGGCCGAACAGAACCACACAGTTACAATTAATGTATATAATGACTAGCTTAGATATATTAATCATAGGACGTAGTTAGCGACGGACTTAAATAAATTCACAAAAACAAGAAGAAAAGGCTCGGATGAACGCGTTTTCAGGGCAGATAATAGTAGGTTGATTAAAATAGCACGATTTTCAGGACACATAGGTAAGCGGGACCAAGGAAGACCAAAGAAAAGATGGATCGAAAGCTCGGCATCGACTTCTCCAGACTCATCATGAAGGTGAAGGGTGCAGAATAACAGGTTCCACCTACGTAAAATAAGAACTATCTTAGCGTGGCGCATCTGGTTGGTATTTTCATGATAAAAAGTGTGTTTTGAGCTTTTTTAGTTTCTTGATAAGATATATTTTAAACATATTACAGTTGCCGGTTCGTCCACTTTTTGAGGTCATATGATGTTACGTGAAAAAACTATCGATTAAAATATTGGATTAAATTTTTGTTTCATAATATAATTAGGTTTAATTATCGACATTCTGATGAATCAAATTATAACTTTTCAGGTAAATGTCGGAAACAGAATATAGTAACGCACATAGTTTTACTAATTAACTCGTAGGTTAGTTGAAACCACCAAAGACGCATGTTTTCCTCTAGAATTCGTCCAGAATATCCTAGAGGGAACCGGCTAAGAATTGTCACAATCGATTTGCCTTGTCAAGAGGAAGTAAATGAGCTACTGATCAACCCGGTAAGTGCCGTAAGTCACCTAAGACCCGTCTTAGTTGCTTTAAAAAATAAAAAAACACATTTTTAAAAACAATTTCTTAGACTCTTTTGAATAGATGCGCTTAAAAATTATCATTTTCCCCCCAGGAGAACGAGAGATCGCATTTATCACGATTGGTAACCCAGAAGGGGTCGAACGGACGGACAAAGATTATTCGAATACCTTAAAACGACAGTGATAAATATATTAATTAATTACTTGATTAAATCTCAAAATCCTATTGTATAAACATAGATTACCAGCTTTAAAAGATTTTAAGTCGAAAGACTTCACTCAATTCTTTGCTATCGACTCTTTATTTTCACCGCAGAGGTGTTTCTATTGCGCCAAAGGTGCAAACGAGAGGCACGTATTACGAGTAAAAACACGTGAAGTAGGACAAACCTGCCGCCAGGAGACAAATATGTATACTCAAATCTGAATGTTTGAACAAAGTATTAGACAGACACGTACGATGCGTGTCTTTTCTTTGGATCTTCAAGTAGCACCTGGCCCTCACAAGAATTTGGAACAACTCAACAATCTGTCAGCTTGATCGCAAAGAACGTGAAAGCATCACGTTAACTCTAAGGTCTGTATCTCAACATTTTTATTCTTCTTTCCCTTACAGTGGCCGTGATCGGTAACCGAAACATGTATAAATCGATTTCCTCGAAGCCAAACTTTTTATTTCACTTTCAGATTTGAGAAATCGAAGTTCTACTTAACGAGAGTACTAAAAGTGTGTTGAATCATAGAATGATACACATACACTGGTTATGGCCTTATCGAATTGAAGCAAGTACCATTGAACTCGGTTGAATTTCTTGAAGGGTATGTTAGGTCTCGATAAATATGTCTAAAATCAAGAGTAATGGAGCCATTTCTAGATTTAAAAAATCTGGGTTTAAAAGACGAAATTTAAGCTATCTAACACTTTCAGAAGTTTGAGGGAAATGAAAAATATAAAGGAATTCGAAATATGTATGTTCCAGTTTTTGAGATTCCTTTCTATTGGACGAGAATAGGATGACGTTATTAGAAATATTTTTGAAATTCACGAAAGTGTTCAGCAACTGAATATCAAAATAGCTGAGAATCCTGAGTACAAGTGAATTCTGAAGCTGAAGATGACTAAAGTCATCAGATGGAGTGACACCATTTAGCTATAGTATATCCGGCACGAGTCTCAGAATATAATTATTCACCTGCGGAATGAAGTTGGAGGAATCGACTCTCACTCCTTTCGGGTAGATGCGCGTCATCTGACGCTTGTTGTAGTTGATGAGCTCTCTCCCGAATTTATTCACCAGAGACTGTCCGTTCGTCTCCGCGAAGGAAGACATATGATAGTGCACGTCGCGCTCTGAAACAGACAGGGACACAATGGAGAGGTACGACATACAACTACTATGACTGCACTGAATGAAATGACAAAACTATTATGTTACGATTTACGTTTATTAGACGTGTCGTTCAGCTATTTTCGAAAAAAAAGCTTTGTTGTGAGGGAAAAACAACAGCAAAAAAGAAATTTCATTTCTTGGAATAAAAGTACTCCTACATCCTCTTTAGCTACAACTCATTCATTTTGATTGTTCTTAATGGACAGGGGATTGTTAAAATCCTTGACAGGTGGCGGGTGTTAAGAGTGGCTTTTCTGTCGAGTGGATTAAGTCGAGTTAAGTTGAGTGGATTAAGTCGATAGAAAATAATAGTCTTAGGAAATAGTTATTTACGTAACTATTACTAGTACTTAAAGTGAATGGTGTACAAATGAAATGTTTATGGCGATGATAGGAGCTGAGAGCGGCATTTGGAAGTGATATTTTCGTACGAGTTGTGCACTTTACTTTTAGTACGAATTCATGAAAAGTAGTACAAATACTTTTGGGATCATGCCCAATATTTGTGCGGCCGTCAGGCTGATGCATCTTGCGTCATTGTTTTGTTTACTTTACAGTATTCAGTAATTTTATATGGCCATGACTACTTTGCGGTACGCGTACAGTAAAATAGAATTTGGCGTACTCGCACCGTAAACACTTTTCAATCAATAATCAGGGAAGGTGAGATGTAACTTCCATTGCAAGGACTCACGCTGCGCGGCGGTGAATCCGGGGAACTTGACGGGCTCGACGTAGTTGACGAGCGAGGAGAGCCAGGGGTGCACCTTGGAGGTGGAGGTGACGTGCACGTAGGGCAGGGGCGCGTCGTCCTCCTCGGGCGTGGCGGCGAAGGAGCCCTTGGCGCCCGACGGCGCGGGCGACGACGACGACGACAGCTGCAGCGACAGGGCGGTGGGCGGGCGCGCCGCGCCGCCCTCCTCCGCGCCCCCCGCGCCGTCCTGCTCCTACGGCAACGGGAGCCTGGTTAGCACTGCCATGTGGCGGCTGCATCCGCGCTCGCCTCTGGAATGAGGCAGAGAGGGAGGTGGGAAGGGAAGGAGAGGATAAGGAAAGGGAAGAGGGGGGAGGAAGAATGGGTATGACAATGTCGGAGGAGGAATGAAGGTCGGAGGAGGAAATGGAGCAGGAGAGGGGAAACATTGCGATGAGAAGGATGGGAGGAGAAACGAAGAGGGGGAGGAGGAGGAACAAAGTGATGCAGGAAAGAATGAGAGGAAGGGAAGGAGGAAATGGAGACGGAGAAGAGAAGCCAGCGTAGATGGAAGAAAAGGAGGTGATGGAAGAGTTGGAGGAGACGGAGGACGGGGTGATGGAAAAGGAGATGAAGGAGGAGGACACGACGGGAGACGGAGGTGACGGAGGAGGAGGCAATTGAAAGAGAGAAAAACTACTGATTGAATATATTATGAGGAAAACGTGTGTTTATTGTTGGTGTTGGTGCACTGGTGTGGTTTTGCATCCGTCAAGACTCGCCCCGTGTAATTCGCAACTAGCCCGAATCGAGTGCTTGGTAGATCTTGTAAGAATCCAAAATGCCGTTAAATCAATAGCAAAGATTAGTTTAAAAGCAACAATAGTTTCACAACCCAAGCATTTCCCTTGATAAGACAAAAAAAAACACCTACGAATCGACGCGGGGCAATGTGGGGGGCTTAGGGGTGAGAGGGGGTGTGGCTTACCTGCGGCCGCGGAGGCTCCTCGGGGCCGGAGGGCGTGGCCCTTAGGGCGTCGCAGGGCGGGAGGGCGACGGGGGAGGCCGGCCTCACGCCCTCGTCACCCTCGAAGCCGCTCTTGGGCGAGTCGGCGTTGCCCAGCCCAGCGCACTCGCCCGGCACCTGCGGGACCAACCAAACAATAGCGCTCGCGGCTATTGACGTGAAGTGCTATCCACAACACTAAGCGAATACATTAAGCATTTGCAAACGCGTACTAGTCACAAACTTCTCGTTAATTACTGGTCACTTTTAAGATAGTTTTACTGTGACAATTACGTACACGTTACAAAAGATGAGTTTCGTTGAAAATTATAGGAAATTTAAATAACGATTTTCAGAAGATATTAACACATGTTTTGTATGCTGGACGTTGTGTTGGGAATCACAAAAGAAACCTTTCGGTATGAATATGAACTATTTTCTTAGCAATACTGAACCAAACAAATTCCATTCCTTTACCAATGCAAATACGTTTTCTATCACTCTGGAGCAAAAATGTATACATTTTTAAATGTTGCTAACCTCACTTTGTGGTTACTTATATTCATCGTTCAACTTATATTCATCATTTAACATTATGGTTAAAAGATGGGGAAGATATTCTAGAACTCAAGAGAACGCAGGCAGATTATGCTTACGTCGTATACAGTTTGTACTGCTCTTCGAAAAAGAAATCAAAATCAAAAAAAAACTGAACAGGCACGGTGCGCATATGTGATTGTGTGTGTGTGTGTGTGTTCGTGTGAGCACCTGCGGGTCGTCCTGGTCGTCGTCGTCGTCCTCGATGACGAGCTGCCCCTGGCGGAAGAGCTCCAGCTGCGCGCGCTCCTCGTCCGGCTTGAGGCGCTTGTTCTTCACCAGCACCTTCCTGCGCAGCGCCCACGGCGACGGCAGCTCCACGCCCGCCTTCAGCTGCGACGCGGCGAGCACTCGTTACGGGCCTCCTCCACTCCACACAGCACACTCCACTCCAACCCGCTCCACACAGCACATTCCACTCCAATCCACTCCACACAGCACACTCCATTCCAATCCCCTCCACACAGCACACTTCAATTAAACCCACTCCACACAGCATACTCCACTCCACTCCAATCCACTCCACACAGCACACCACTCCAATCCACTCCACACAGCACAAACCACTCCACTCCAATCCATTCCACACAGCACACTCCACTCCAATACACTCCTCGTAGGAGACTCAATTCTAAGCCACTCTACATGTCACACTCTACTCCAATCTACAACAATCCAATCCAGTCCACTCCATTTCGTACATTTCCATCCAAACCACACGGCACACTCCATTCAAATCCACTCCATACAGAACACTCCATTATAACCCACTCCATATATCACATTCCCCTCCATTCTACGGCGCCCACATCAATCTTCACCGCACACTTCAATCCGCGTGAATGAGATCCTGCTCCTGTTCTACTGGGCCAAGCACGTGGCTGAACCCAACACCTTTACCCGACCAAACAGACTGAGAGCTGATCGACCCTGACCTGTCCTGGCCCGGCGACATCTGGATCCAGTTTCCTCCGCTCATAACACTCCAATCTAATCTTTTCACACCACTCATTCCATTCCAATCCAATCCACACATCACTCTCCTTTCTAAGCCACTCTACATATCACACTCTACTCCAAACCACAGTCCACTCCAAAATCGCACTCCACTACTTTTCACTCCACACAGCACATTCCAATTCACCACACTACATTCGGCGCACACCACTCCTACCCACTCTACACAGTACACTCCTCACCAATCCACTTTACATGACACTCTCCTCACCAATTTCCTCTACACGACACTCCAATCCACTCCGTAGAGCACTTTCCAGCTTATTCAACTCAGCACACTCCAATACAACTTCACACAGCACAGTCCAAACCACTCCATAGCATACTTCAATCTACTCCACACAGCACGCTTCAATGCACTCCGCACATAAGACTCCATTACACTTCACACCACTCCACCCAGCATGATCCAACCCCCTTGCACACGACATTCCAACACCTCGCACACCACGCACCGTGGCCTGCAGCGCCGCTCACCGGGAAGTCGGGCAGGGGCTCGCGCAGGAGCAGCGGCCCCAGGGCCTCCTCCATGAGCTGCGCCATGCGCTGCTGCTGCGGCCGCGTGCAGTGGTTCTCGATGCTCAGCACCACGGGCCACTCGCTCGCCACGAACGCCGTGTCCGCGATGGCGTACAGCACGTCGCGCAGCAGGATGTCCGAGCACACGGCGTGCCCGTGCGTCACGATGGGCTCTCCGTTGCTGCCGTCCCACGTGTCCAGCTCCACGCACCGGCAGCCGCTCAGCAGCACCTGCGCACGCGCGCACGCCCCGCGCTCGCCATTGCAGCGGAGGGCCTTGGGTTCCACTCCCGACAGGATGGGGTTTGCGACACCAGGTCGTCGAGTTCAGCCGCTGTCTGGAGGAAAATTCTAGCGGATGGTAGTTTTCTGTGATTGCTCTAAACAATGCTAGGCGAATGCAGGAGCAGTACCGTAACAAGCTAGTCACGGGCCGCGCGCGATCTTTCCTTCCCCTTCCTTGCCTAATCCTCACCCCTTTACACTTACATGCACTACACTACCACACGTTGTCGGGAGACTAGTGGGGAACTTAGAGAGTGTCCCGACTGAGGCGGTGCCCAGCTGGTGAATGATTCCTTGAGGAGGTACCCTCACAAGCCGACTGGTATGCCGGCGCCGGATCCGCCGTTACAGCAAGCAAGGAACATGGCCACCTCCCGCGATAAAACATTCATTACATTTATGGAACTAATGACCCTAGCAGTTGTCGTGCCCGGAATCAAGCAATAAATCGGCCAAGCTGCAGAGCGACCCCCCCCATCGGTTCGCGTGCGGCCATTCTCGTCGTTCAGACCTGTCCACGGTTCGCGCTTCTCGAGCGGTTTCGCAAGTCGCGAGTACAGCGCTGCAGTGGCTCCGATCACCGGGGCCACTACCGTGCCCGTGCAAATGGAAAATCAGAGACGAGGAAATTGGGCACACTGTGTAGTTACTTAAGGAAACAGAAATAATTATGAAATGATAATTATGATTTTTTAACGTTAGCGAAGTAAAATTAAGTTAATTAATGAATAACAAAAATATGTATTTAAATATGAATTCTTAGAACGCGATGTATGATTTACATTACACGTAATTACTTTGTACAATGTAAAATTATTACTGTTTTCATTCTAACATGCAATGTATTCTATTATTACATGTTTTACAAGTACATCGATTTTTTTTATTCAAGTTACTCGCTTCTGCAAAAGAGAGGGCTGATATTAATGTGTATGTATAATGTGTATACTGATATTATGTGCATAATATTTATGAATATGTTTTGTGTCTGTATTGATTAAGACTCATTACCGAATACAACTGCTCACAACTAATGTATGTACAACCAACTCGTAGAGAAACTAGTAGCCTGTAGCAGCAAAAATTCTGTCGAATGAGTGGGAAATTTGTTCCTGGAGCACAAAAAAAAAAAAAAAAAAAAAAATTAACTGTTCTGAAACGGCCGTCGTGAAAACTTTTTTCTTCCCCGTCGCGTGACGTCAGCTGTCGTAAGCAGTGACGCACTGCACGAGTATGAGAATCTAGTCGAAATTGTCGATTAACACAATCAAATACTCGTATTGATAACTAGCGAGAGCTCTCGCACTTCCCTATTTTTCTATTTCCGTATTAAGCATGTAATATTTTTTCTTGTGTATCTTATCTTCCGACACTTGTTCTATAAGAGCATGTGTTCTTGTCATAGATAACAATAAAATGCACCCTTGTCAATACAAACTATTCTTATTTAACTTTATTGTTGAGAAGAGAGGTACACTCGGGTAATGCAGTCGCGTAGAATATCAAGAAATTAGTTTAATTTGACATGCAGTTGCAGATTTTACAGGCGCTGAACAGGTGGGGTAGATTCGAGAAGCGTCGAAGCAGCAAAAACGTAATTGAATGTACAAGAAAATCTCATTCTGTATTTTACGGTGTGAGGAACTTTTTTTGAGGACTCTGGCCTCAAAAGTTTAGTTCTTAAGACCCTAAAAAGGTTCGTTAGGAGTTATTTAACGATATATATTTAAAAAATGCAGCCAAGTTCTTGCTGGTTGCATTTGACATCAATATTTAAATGCGTTTTTTTTTCAAACAAATCCTTCGTATTTTTAAAGTGAAAATGCAATTCGTCACGTCTTTGTAAAATTCTCTTTCTTTAGAGATCTCATTTATAAAGACTGGTCTCGTGTGAGAGCCGCAGAAGGTATGTACACTACTGAAATAATATAGAAGAAGATTTGCATTTTTCAGTTAAAATCGAAAAGATTCTTGCATTTTTCGTCTTCTGGGTATCTAATGAAACCATTGACACGTCTCTCATAGCCAGAGGAGCGTAGTTTTCCGGTAATTGATTTAAGTATTCGAAAGTAGTAATGTTGTTTTAGACAATACTGCATTTAGAGGTCACGGTGGGGTCTGCTGATTCTGTTGACTGTCTACTGGTTCCGCTAACGACCCCTGTCAATCTGTTCCTGATTCATCCACAGTGCAGCGCATAATTTTCAACAAATTTCTTGTAAGACATTTCCGAATTGAAGACCAGGCTCCGACGTATGCAATTTAATAATATAACCTTGATTTTGAACTTTGCATAATTTCGAATACTCTGTTATGCCAAATACAAATAAGACAACCTTATAATTCAATAATATCTATTACCTTATAATATCAATAATAATTATTATACTTTGATAGCAGCAGTTCTAAGATAAGTGGATTGAGGCCGTACTTATTGAATGAGTCAATTGAAGGGAATTTATTCCGAGATTCTGATTATCAATAACCAATCAGAGAGCAGTAGTTGCCGCCTATGTGAAATTGGCGTGGGTTTTAGATATGCGCGAGGGAGCGCCCACCGACCACGCATTGTGTTGACGCTGTGCTCGGAACCTCCGCTGGTGCCACACCCACTTCGCAAACAGCAGCGCGTCCAACACCAAGAGGAGCTAACGGGTCGGGTTAAGGGCTCACGTTCAAAAGTCGACACACCTTCACCTAAATTTCCTCGGAACACAGCCAGCGTTCGTAAAACGGAACAAACCACACAAACAAACACGATTTACAAACTAACGAAAACTTCTGAACCGACCTATTCTGAAATTATGGTATTTACATGAGGCGTACATCTAGCGTACAGGTGTCTTAGAATAAACGAGACAAACTTCTGAGGCATTCAAATGGTCGAAGATCGTCCCTTTTGCCAATACCCAAGTAGTGGGTGATTTTATACAACGAAGTCACAACAAGTGATCTTTGCACCTTGGGTACGAAACTCATCGTTCATTGGTGATTGGCATGTACACATTTTGATGCAGTCAGAGAACCTCGAGTACTGGCTAAACATTAGTGTACGATGAATTGCCTATCAATCAGGGGCCACATGTATAGCTTTGTTATATGAGATTTTCCACTCGTTTCTTTGGCGGGAGGTGATCATTTTGGACCCCACTCCAGATGTTTGAGACATTTATTCTAAAAGTAAAATGTTCTGTAACTTTTTAATGCGGGTTGACTTATTATTATTATTATTATTATTATTATTATTATTATTATTATTATTATTATTATTACAATTATTTTTAATATATTGTTATTTTAATTATTCACAATGCTTATTGCGTAGACGGCAACATTTTCGTAATTGGGAAACTTATTACGAGCAAACGAGCAAAAATGTTACTTTGATGGAAAAAAATGTTTTAGGAGTAATTAGAGTGGCTGGAAGCTCTGAACGCGCACCTGCCTGTACATCTCGACGGAGGAGCTGCCGGCGAACTGCCGGCCGACGAGGTAGGTGTTGTGCGAAGAGTTGATGAAGTAGTGCGTGAGGGGCTGCGTCATGTCCATGTACACGTCCAGGCGGTCCAGCGCCACGGGCGTCGCCTCGTCCGACGTGAGGTACCGGAAGAAGCCCTCCCGCGTCATCCGCCCTGCACAGACAGTGCCGCATTCATTATTAAAGTTTTCCTTCGAATAGATCCCGTTGGTACCAACATGCAGGGCGAACCAGGGAGGAACAGCGAGACAGAACGAACTAGGGAGAGTCGGGGAGATCCAGGCGGGCCAGACCAAGAGCGGGCCATGGCGGGCCAGAGAGGGAGGGCATGGACGTGCCACGGAGGGGCCAGGGCATGCCTGGGAGGGGCAGGGCGGGAGAGAGCGAACTAGGGCGGGGCAGGGAGGGACAGCGAGACAGAACGAACTAGGGAGAGTCGGGGAGATCCAGGCGGGCCAGACCTACAGCGGGCCATGGCGGGCCAGAGAGGGAGGGCATGGATAGATCAGGAGGAGCCACGGAGGGGTCAGGGCATGCCTGGGAGGGGCAGGCCTGGAGAGAGCGAACTAGGGCGAACCAGGGAGGGACAGTGAAACAGAACGAACTAGGGAGAGCCGGGGAAATCCAGGCGGGCCAGACCTACAGCGGGCCATGGCGGGCCAGAGAGGGAGGGCATGGACGTGCCACGGAGGGGCCAGGGCACGCCTGGGAGGGGCCGGGCGGGAGAGAGCGAACTAGGGCGGGGCAGGGAGGGAGACGCCGGCCCTGGGCACTGACCGTTTGCGCGGGCGGAGGCGCTGGGCTCGAGGGCGCGGATGAGGTCGGCCGTGTGCTTGGCGCTGTAGAGCGGGCGCAGGATCTCGTTCAGGCGCTGGTCGCGCTGCCGCTCGTTGAGGAAGGCGCGGAACTTCTCCGCCGACAGCCCCGCCCCCGCCGCCGCCGCGTCGTCGCCGCAGCTGCCACACACAGCACTCGGACAATGCGATCGGGGAAAGATTTCAACCTCCACACCCTATTAATACACTCGACGTCTAAGGAGGTAACGACGAATCTTTCATAATTTACTTTGCAAATAGTTCTGACAAGCCAGGCTCTGTCTGGCCATGGGAGAATATAAAAATGACGTTTTAATATCACATTAATCGCTTTCATTAGTTTTCAACTTCTTATTTTACATTTTAAAATTTACTTCCTGAACCGAATTTTTGAAGGGAAGTAATTGAAATACATTTTGTAGTAAACCTCGTATCTTCTGTAAGAAGAAAACTGATTATTCTGTAAGAAGAAACTTTATTATTCTTTGCGCAGCGTACTCATATTAGTTATAGTTATTTTATATTATGCTTTGGTCCCTTTATTTTTGAACACACCTTGAACAGCTAATGGAGATAATCGTGGCCGCCTTCCCTTTTTGGTGGTGGTGAGTGGAGTACGTATTTCGTTACGGTACTTTGAAACTACAACAAGAACGTCAACGTGATGTATCTGTGCACGTCTCATATGCTGCTATAAGGTTTTATTATTTACATTAGCCTGAAGCCTATTATTTATATTAGCCTGAAGATGAGGGAAAAATAATCCTCGAAGCTGTCGTAAGATAATAATAATGAAAAGTGTGAAATAATTCATCTCCATTAACTGTTCAAGGCATAATAGACAAACGGACACATCAACACTTAAAATAATCATAACTGTTTTTACTTACATTTTTGTATAGAGGTCGTCAATGTCCGGTCGTGGACATGCAGCTCGATATAACGCTTCAAAGATCTCAAAGGTCAGGGCTTCAGGTTCAACGGATTTAACCTGCGCACAGGCCGAAGAACCAACTAATATATGTAAACGTAATTTTCTTCCATTTGGTTGAACGGTCATGTGTCTTCTTTTCTATATATCTAAAAACATTTGTATTAACAATAAATTACATGTGTAAATTTTTACGATATTTTTGCTGCGTCATACAGTCTTCTTTGCAGTGAAGACGCACGTTAGTGAGTGTACGAAACCCGGCAAAAGAGCGAAGGGATCAGTTGTTACACGAGTATAATGACAGGGCAAATGAGCCCTGAAAAACGCAACAGCCACTAGGACTGAGCTGGTCTCCAGCCTGCCTTTGAATCTGCTTGCTATACTGCGGTATTTACAGAGCTGCCTCCCAAGGTCACTCAATATCCGTCACCACCGTGACATTTAGTCACGGTTTTTCGCGTCTTTCTCGGACGTGCCGCTAGAGTCGCTTTATTTGCAGCATTGCTTGATACGGTCGCGAGCATGCAACACACAGCGGCACGGCCGAGAAAGACGGGAGAAACCGTGCGTAAATGTCACCGTGGTGACGGGCCTTCTGTAACCTTGGGAGACAGCTGGGTAAAAACCGCAGTAAAGATATGCCTAGTTTGCAAGGTATAGGATACGACAGTGCTCTAGAAACAGTATTATCAGGAGCAGCAAGGAAATGGGTGCAAAAAGTACGTGAATCATCATGACGGGCATAATTTACAACTTGCTGCAGCCAAAATTAATCTATTGAACTTATAAGAAATAAAGTGATGAATGCTTTGTTTTAGAACTAGTATTGCTGTTATTTGTGCGGCACCAGTTTTATTCCTGTAGCATGTCTTGGTATGGCATGGTTTGGCGCGGTGTGGTTTGGACTGACTTTGCGTGGCATGCCGTGGCGTGGCGTGCGGAGGCTTGGCATACCGGGGCTCTGCATGAGCGGACAGACCGGAACGGGAGGCGCAGTGATGCTGCGTGTAAATCTGACAAATTGAAGCTCGTAGTCAATTGTCGGGAGGAGGGGGCGAATGGAGGCGATGGGTGACATGATGGTATAAAGTGTAGCGTTGTGGTATGGTGACGACAAGACGTTGTGAAGCGCGGTGTGATGTGGTGATTGGACTTGATGTGATGGGAGGCGTGGTGTGAATGGAAGCACAGGGGCTCGGTCAGGCGCAGTGAGTCGTGGTAAGGCACGGCATGGCAAAGTGGAACGATGCTAAGGATGGCGTGACGTAATGGTGAGTGGCGGTGCTTGGCACGGTGAAGAGAGAAGCGATACGACATGAAATGAGGTGAAGGGCACGAAGGTGCAGTGAAGTGAGGTGAAGTTAAGCGAAGTGAGATGAAGTGGAGTGAGAAGATGTGAAGCGAGGTGAAGTGAGACAAAGTAAGGTAAAGTGAAGCGATGTGAGGTGAAGTAAAGCGAAGTGAGATGAAGTGAAATGAAGCGAGGTGAAGTGAGATGAAGTGATGTGAAGTGAGACAAAGTAAGGTAAAGTGAAGCGAAGTGAGGTGAAGTAAAGCGAAGTGAGATGAAGCGAGGTGAAGTGAGATGAAGTGAGGCGAGGCGTGCGAGTGCACCTGCGAGCGGTCGAGCCCGGCGTCGGCCAGCGCCTGGGAGAGCGTCTCCTGGCGCTCAGAGCGCAGGCCGGCGTCGCTGGGTCGCTCGGAGCGCGCGGGCGCCTGCGCCAGCAGCTCCACCACCAACTGCAGCGGCACTTTGCCCCGCGCGTTCACCGACAGGCGCACGAACGTCCACCTGCAACACGGGCACGCGCGCAACTTCGCGAAACAGTTGATTTATGATATTGTTTCACAATGACTGGGCATACACATTGATAAACATGCGTGAAGTTAATATTTTTAGATTGGTTATGTCGTGTTTCCGGCGCTTCAACTGCTATGGGCATGAGTTATGTAAATGTAGTAAATGTGTTTTGTCGTAGTAGAACCCACACGGGATTTACACATTCAGATATCTCCCAAAAGCGGGTCACCGCCCCAGTCGGGCTATGCTCTAAGTTCCTGAATAGTCTGCCGACAGGAAGGGTTAGGATAGAGCATGTAAGTGTGTATGTAAGAGGTGAGGATATGAAAAGTAAGAGGCAGGAAACATCGCGCGTGGTCCTTGTACCATTCGTTAGGGTTGTGCTCCGGCACTCGCCTGGTCTTGGTAGGAGAATCCACGGAAAACTATGGATTAGAGCAGCTGAACGCGAGAATTCTTCTCCAAACAGGAACTGAACTCCACCTACCTACCATGAGTTGAAAAAAACTGCCATCATTGGGATTCGAATCCTAGGACCTCCCGGTCATATTTTTAAAACAGGAAAACATAACAGCGCTGACCAAAATATTATATTATGAAATGATGATGTTATGAGAAGTATTAATACAAGAGAATGAAGTAAATTGAGTGAAAGTTGGAAATTTAATACAAGTGTATTAATACCCATTTCTTTGTTTATCATCCAGTAATTTTGATACGAGTAAATAAAATTAGTAGACGTTCGAACTAGTTACTTAGATACCTAGTTCGTAACCTAGTAGTAGTAACTAGGGTTCTGATAGTTTTGGCAATGTTAATTCATGTCTTTTAAGCGTTATGGCAATGTTAATTCATATCTTTTATTAATTCATGTCATATATGCTAGCGCCTTGCAGCATTTTTGTTGCTGCAGGGCGCTAGTAAATATCAATTAGTAGTTTTGCCTCTATGTTGTACCTGCATTTTTTGAACCATTTGTACTTACTGCTTCAGGAGATTTGTTTGCACGCTTAAGTGACCCATTTTGTGGTTGTGGGTGATTTTCCTAAGACCCTCTAACCACACCTGTAAAAGTTATAGTAAAATATGTAAGTCTTATTAATTGCAAGTGATATAGAGCAATAACGATGAAATGTATTATGAAAATTTTCTAAATTTGAGACATTTTTAACACATTGAAGCCCAAGACCGACCTATACTCGGGCTTTGCTTAGTGCTCGAGGGTCCCAACCCCAACCAAAGCTTTGGCCCACGTTTCCTCGTCTTTCCGCGCACGTGCCTAAGTATACGTCGGTTCTGGGCTCTGAGATATCTCCACTGTTGAAACTGTATTCTACGTTCATCTGTAGGCGAATTTGAGGATTACTTTGCAAAATTCGAGCTGGTAATGTCTCTTGCTTTGTGTAGGAGTTGTGGCGCGAGTGTGATTTTGAATTCAGAGAGCTGAGCGTGGCACACAATTATGACTTTTTGGAAAATTATGCGGAAATTAAGTTTGACAAATTTCGGAATAAAGCTTTGGAAGAAATATGTGAAAATTTGTATTCTGAAATATATTGCGCAGATTTTTAGTAATGTGTTTTTGTAATATATTAAAAAATGTCATTAAAATATAAAAATTGGCACTTTTACTTATTTTTTCATTTTTGTTTTGAATTAACAAAACTCCGAACTTTCTGAAAACAGTAAGAGAATTTACGCATTTATTATGCCTTTGTTTCACGAAAATAATTACTGATGTCACTTAAAAACTCTGAGTTTTGAAACCCAAACTGTTACTGCGCCTCAGTGTTAAATGGAAAATTGTTTAAATGATTCTCTGTTTTCTCTTATACAATCGTTATTAAAAGAAAATGTCAGGTAAATATATTAATATTAGGGGAATCCATACTTTTGACGTCAATATTTAGATCCAATAGAATGTTCACGTGAAACGAGAGTAAATTTTAGATTAACATAATTAGGATATACAATTTGAAACTAGATATTCATGTAACTAGATAGAATAATGAAGTAAATTTCGAAAATATGATGCCAAAAGAGAAAAAAGAGTTAATATTGACTAGGCAAATAAAACTTTAATCTGTGCACGAACGTTAAGAAGAAGAGTTTAACAAGAATTAGAGTACATGCCCAAGAAATACAACAGTTGAAGGTAGCGCCTAGAGCATTGCCCAATGAACGCTTGATGGTGGCATCAGTAGTTACAAAGAAACCGAAGTATTTTTGAGTGGTTGAACAAATGTGTATTGGAAAGGAGCGTGTGTTCGTATGATCTTGTAGTGTAGGGTGTACGAAATTTTTAAATATCGATAAAAATACTAAGCGATAGCAAAATATGTTTGAATACTTGTCGTGGAACTTAATGAAATAACATATCAAATTTTGTACTTTCAAGCTTGCTTCCAAAGCGTCTGATTTGTTTTTAAGTGCACGGCCACCATCAAAACAAATCATTACAAGTCAGAATGAACCATAAAATAATTTATTCAAATGTGGATAATAGTGCCACATGATGACCTAGTTACAACTGTAAGATGATTACTACAATTAAATGCAAGAACACTTTACAATGTCGAAGCGCTGCAGTAGGTTGTTTTAAGCAAGTCCCATGTATGCTATCAATCCAACCTCATTAACTACTTTTACATTATTTATATTTTTCAAGAACAAAGTTATTTGTATTCGTACAAACACACACACACACATACACATACACACACACACACACACACACACACATATATATATATATATATATATATATATATATATATATATATATATAATATTACATTACTTTAATTGACAATGGGCGTTATCTCGCGTAATGTGAATGATTCCAAGATAATATAATTGTACACTTTTGCTGCTTCGTAATAAAAATAATGTTCGCAACTCATATGAAAGAGTCTTAGGCATACTGATTTCATATTTCTCTTCCGAGAAATTTGTAGGCCAAAGACTCCTTGTGCGCTGGTTAGTGGGCCCCACCTGGGCGAGCTCCACGGACGGGAAGACGTAGTTGTGGTGCGTCAGGTTGACGAAGTCCGCGCCCATCACCACGGTCAGCGTCTTCTCTGCCACGTCTTCCCCGTGGCGCGCCAACTGCCCCACCAACTTGGGGTCCTGCCACCAAAGGGGAAAGTGGCTCTCCATTAGACCATGACTTGGTATTGCGTACATATATAAGAATGCACATTCAAAAATAAAAATATACCACAAAAACGTTTCATTGAATTCTATTGTTGAATTCGAAATGTACCAGGTGCAAAAACATTCAGAAAAATGTCTGGAAATTTTATTTCTCAATGTGGGTGGCCACATTAAACGCGTATTAAAATCTACGTTCATTAACTTTTTCGCTGCTGCTGAATGAAGGTTGACTCACTCAGTTTCCCGAAGCTGTTAGTCGCTATGGGTGAACATCTGGCGCAAAGTTGTTTGTTGCCTTACCTTGGGCAAGCCCCCGAAGTAAACATCGCTCACGGAACACAAGTCGACCACTTCGGCGTTCTGAAACATGGAATTGAAAAGCATTCTGAGAAAGTGTCACTTATCACCTTATTACTGTTGGGCGCTTCCGTTCACAGAAGAGTCAACTAGAGAAACACGCTCTTCTTAAAAAATAAGAATTTAAATTGTCAATTCCTGTGACATTTACAGAGCACTTGAAACTAGTGTGTGTGCGTGCGTGTGCGTATGTGTGTGTGTGTGTTTGGTCTACCTATCCTAACCCTTCATTTATTAAAAAAATTCTATGCCGTTCCACCATTCTATGCCGTGAAAGCTACATTTATTGCCTAGAAATATAGCAAAAACTCTTTCGGCATCGCCTCAAAAAATCAACTTTGGATGCAGTTTGAAAACTTAGGGGTTTTGAAAGAGGGGTTATTTTTTTTTAACAAAAAACTATTTTGTCATCATGTATGCTGCCTTTCGCACCAGCGTTCGTCTCTTCGTTCGATCATTTGCTGAATCGTTGGCTTGTTCATTCATGAGATTGTCTATTCGCGCGTTAGTCAGTTGTTGACTTACCCGTTTGTTCATACTTTCCTTTGTTCGTATGATTGTCAGTTGGTTGGTTCAAGCGCCAGTGAGTTGTTCGCCAGGGTGTGTATCCTGTTCATTTCTACGCTTGTCTTTGTGAGCATTCGTCAGTTGTTTATCCGCCTGTTATTCCGTCTGATTGTGCAATTGTCGGTTGGTTCATTAGTTAATTGTTCGTCACTTTTTTGTTTGCTTATGAGTATGTTTGTCGTCTCTGTTTGGCAGTCGTCCGCCTGTTAGTTTGTCTGTCCATGCATTCATCTGTTGATTCTTTCGCCTGTTCGTGCGTGTGATCGACTGTCCACGCCGTCGATTCTTGGATCGTTCTTGTGTTTGCCTGTTCGTGCAATAATCAGTTCATTTATTCGCCTTTTCTTTCGTGTGATCGTTTGTTTGTGCTATCGTCTCTTGATTTTTTCGTTCGTACGATCGTTTCTGTGTCGTTCGCCTGTTCGTTCGTGCAATCGTGATCATGCAATTGTCTGCTGCATTCTTCTTGCGTTCTTCTGTTCGGGTAATTGCATGTTGGTTCGTTTGTGCGTTTGTCTGTCCGTTAAATCATTTCTTGGTTCGTTCGTACGCTTGTCTGTTCCTACAATCATTGGGTTGTTCGTTCACCGGTTTGTTCGTGCATTCGTCTGTCTGCGCGTTCGTCTGTTGGTGCAGTTGCATGTTAGTTCGTTTGTACGTTCGTCTGTTCGTTAAATCATTTCTTGGTTTCTTAGTGCGCTTGTTTGATCCTACAATAATCTGGTGGTACGTGTTTACCGGTTCGTTCGTGCATTCGTCTGTCTGTGCGTTCGTCGGTTGGTGTAATTGCCTGTTGGTTCGTTTGTGCGTTCGTCTGTTGGTGAAATCATATTCGGTTCGTCCGTGCGTTGGTCTTTTCTTGAAATCGTTTCTGGTTCGTCCGCCGGTTCGTCTGTTGGTGCAGTGGTGCGCTGCGCGCGTACTCACGCGGTCGGGGGCGCGCCACACGAGGAAGAAGCCGCGCGGGTCGACGCGCAGCACGCCGCCGGCCTCCAGCGCCGCCTCCCCGCGCTCCTCGCGCCAGCGGTCGCCCGCGCAGCCCTGCGCCAGCGCCGGCGCCACGCGTCGCCCCCACCACGCCCCCTCCGCCTCCGCCTCCGCGCCCGCCTCCGCGCACGCCTCCGCGCACGCCTCCGCGCACGCCACCGCCTCCGACATGGCCTGTGGGAAGCAAAACCACAGATGGAACATTGGGGCATTCCAAAAGACAAGGCAGCAAGTCGTTCAAAACCAATGTAATAGACTACACCTCTCCCTCCGCCTCCAACCTGACCTAAGGGAAGCAACACAGCAGATGGAACATTGTGGCATTCCAAAAGACAAGGCAGCAAACCGTTGAAAACCTATGCAATAAACTCCATCTCTCCCTCCGTGTCCTTCATAACCTAGGAAAGTAACTCTTCATTGTAGCATTCCAAAAGATAAGGCTGCAATTTACAATAGTGAGAGCGAAACCAAAACCGTTACTCTGTAACATTTTATTCTTTCCATGTAGAGTACGCTAGGAAAGATGACTTTTGTTTCATATATGAAAGACCATTTTCACAAAACACCCTAAGTGTTATTCTGCTGGAGAAGCAAGAAACTCACTGCTCTGCATCAAATTGATTTAAAAGAAAAACGTAGAAGTTGGCAGATTATGCATGAGGGAAAGAACATATGCTAACCGCAATACACGTTAACTGCTAAGTACGAAATTCGATTGATTATTACGTGTTTCCGGGCGCGTCAACTGCTACGGTAATTAGTCACTTAAGAATAGTGCATGTTTTATCACCAGAGGTGGCGGTGATTCTTCCCCTGCTGGATGGCTAGTCCGGCGCCGAACTACATTGCTTGCGGGGATTCCCCAACCAGATATCTGCCACCAGCTCGAAACAGCCCCAGCCGGGAGGTGCTCTAAGCTCCAAACTGATATCGTGACATATGTAATAGTGTAAGTGTAAGTGAGCGTAAGTAAGGAGAGACGATAGGACAAGGAAGATGAAGGAAGAATCGCGCGCGGTCAGTGGCCTGATTGGTAGGGTATCTCGCATTCACCTGGTGCTAATCAGAAAAAAATCACCGATCAGAACAGCTGGCCGCTAGAATTCTCCTCCAGACAGTGCTTGAATTCTATCTAGCTATCTAGAGTCGAAAATCCTGCCACAGAATGGAGCTATTTTCACTCTTAAAACAATAATTTACAAAGTGTAGAATGTTTGCATAGGTCCACCTAGTTAAATATACTGCACTAACCGTGAATAATGAAACAGTTTGGATTTTTAAAATTAATATATTGAAGTAATCCCCTTCTCCCCTCTTATTATCTCCTAATTTGTTTAATTTAATTAATTATCTCTTTATAATTTACGCATTTACTTAACTACAATTCTCGCTAGCTCAGTTTTTTTCTTTTCGGGGGCAATACATCTCAGGGCTGAATATTTTGTGTTCTTCTTTGCGAGCCTGAAAACAACCGCCCTTACAAGGTCACGGCTGGTAATTATCTTTACTATGATGGAAAATTGGATTCTTTTTCTGATTAATTCATTTTATTAATAACAATTAATCGGTTAACTGAAACTACAGCGGCATATATCTACCGATTGCAGTTATTAATGTAATAATATATTTTCTTTCTTTTGTTAAATTGTAGCTTATTTATTTGTTAACCGATTGTCAAAGTCTTTCTTGAACCTTTGGCTATATTGTCGCGTGGGAAAGTGGACTGAAATATAAAATGAGAAAGAAGTGAAGTGTTGTGAAGAATAGTTACGATATAGCCATGATAAACTCTCCAGTGACGTTTGCAACAGACTCCAGCAACGTGAAAACGTTGAAGAAGCTGCGCACCGCGCAAACGAGATTGAGAGTGCGGCTTTCAGTCGTAGACCCACAGAAGTCCTGGCAGGGGATTAAAATCTACTACCCGAGTACCCAGATTTCCGGCGATACTCACGTCGTTAGCACAGTTCATGAGTTGGGGGCTCCGAGCAATTCGGGTGAAACAGTTCGGTTGAGCTATTGGCTTCGTCGTGGCAGATGCCCGCTACTCACTAGAAACCGAATAAGGACTTGCGACTGATGCACATTGATTCCGTTACCAACTTGTCGTGTTGGTAGCTCTGAGTCCTCACTGTCTGTGCTTGAGTATATAGGCGTTCAGAAGGAGCGTTGCTTTCCGGCGTATATGAATGCCAGTCTGGAAGAGCGTTAATGCAACTCGAAGTGAGGACAGGCCTAAACGACGGGGCCCACCCTTGGAACGAGTGAAATCCACCCGGAATGATTTGTCATCTGCCGCCTTACCGATCGTGGGCACAAGATTCGAACAAACACACACAAGGATTTAGACCGGGAGCGGTAGCTCAGTGCATCAACTGATGTCACTGCAGCGCCTCTGACCGAGAAGTTCTAGGTTCGAGTCCTAACGGCGGCAGGATATTCTACACTAGCTTTTCAGATAGGTCGAATTCAATCGTTGTCTGGAGAAGAATTCTAGCGGCCGGCTGCTCTGATCGATAGTTTTCCATGGTTTTTCCAATCAGCACCAGGCGAATGCCGGAGCAGTACCATACCAAACGGGCCACGGACCGCCCGCGATCTTTCCTTCCTCTTCCTTGTCCTGGCCTATCCTCTCCCCTCACACACACACACACACACACACACACACACTAGCATGCACTACGCTTCCGCATATTCCGGGAGACCGGTCTGGAGCTTAGAGCTTGTCCCGGCTGGGGCGGTGCCCCGCTGGTGGGAGAGTCCTGGTTGGGGGGATAACCCACTAGCCGACGGTAGTTCGGCGCCGGATCTCGCCATCCAACGGGGGAAGATCACCGCCATCTCCCTAGAAAAAAACATGCACTACACTTACGGGACTAATGACCAAATCTGTTGACGCGCCCGGAAACACGAAAATAGCAATCAATCACAAGGATTTGGCCCCTTTTTTCGGAGATCGTCGACGCCCCAGCACACTAGTCACGAAACAAAGGAGGCTTTAGATAGATAGATATTTCTGCATATAGGTTTTTGCAATCTGGTAGAACACTAAAATGACGTACATTACGAGTACAGTCAAATATGTTAATAAATACATTTTAAAATTATTTTAAAATAAAAATAATAACAATAGCAACATTACATCTTCATGGCCAGTCTATATAGTTATTTTAAAACATTAAACACGTGATTTTATAACGACTTCACAACAATACCCTGCACTTCACCTCTTTGCTCATCTTATTTCACTCCAATATAAGGTGATCATATTTTGAAAACATAAAAACGAGACATTTTAGTTTTTGTCACAACAATAAAATAATCACATCAGAACGTTAATAACGTTTTTGGACCTCACTCACTAGCCCATAATTAGACCAAACGACCATCATAGCGGCCATTACTGATATGAAGTAGAAGGTTGAATGAGGCATTGAGACCGTTCACCAATTCTAAGTTAATACAGCCCTACTGTCAAATAACATTTACCGCCAAGTGGCTAATGATGAAAAACAATGTTGTAGATACCTGTTAAAGATTTGACAATGGAAGAACACGACAATCGAAGATTTTTTTACGCAGAGTTTCTGAACGCGTTGACTGACGGGCACTATCTGCTCGTCGCTCTTCAACAGAACCGAGGGGAGTAGTTACACGCCATTCCTAATACAGTGCGACACCCTCCGGCTTCACAAGAGAAACTAGCCCGTTTTTAGACCCTAGCCTGTATTTGGATCTTCTCCTCTACCAATTAAATTAGCAATAACAACAATAATTTATTAATAAGTATAACCCATCAATTAATAAAATGTACAATTATTATTAATTAATTTATATTTTAATATAAGTAGCACGCAACTTATTAAGTTCGTTATTGTTCTATTTGTAAAGAAAATTTTTCCAGCATCTGTTTCCTTTGAGGTCAACTGAATTTTGTAGCGCCTGCAGCCTTTAGAGATGAAAAGGCAACTTAAGGAACGTCGCTTTCGTTCTGACGAAGGAGTGAAAGCTTCAATTCCATCCTTGTGTGGACAGCAGTTACCGTAAGCGACGGGTGTTAATTTCTCCTTATACTAACAATTAGTAGACAATACTCTTTATTCACTCTATTTGTCACGATTAAACTTCATGCTTGACCCGTGGATATGCATTGGAGATTTAGAAGTAATTGTGGACTATTGTGGTAATTGTGTTGTATTTTATGTGCATATTCATTTACAAGTAAAACTCAGTTACGAGGATGTGCATTTACCACAATTGCAAATTGGTTTTACTATAATGGAGGAACAATTAATAGACATAGGTAGACTTCAATGTCAATATAATTCTTAAAGATAAAGTTTGGTATAGGCAACAGTTAAAGATAATGCCTCAAATAATTAATAACGAATATATAAATTGAACATTACTGAAGTTAGTGGTTTAAGAATTGTAATTGCATACACTATAACACTTACAGATTGACAATATAATATTTACAATTTTAAAATAAAATAAAATTTAATCTCGGTGACTCCATACAACGTAAAGCCTAAAACAATAAGTAAGCGACTTTTCAAATACAAATAATGTTCTTGGTATTATATTTTTATGTAATACAATTGAAATACTTGTATTACGATGCTAAAAACGATTCAGGATTGAGGATAAGGATTGAGAGGATAAGGATGAGGATTGAGGATAAGTTACGGGATTGAGCTTGTGAGAATATAAAAGAAGAGACAAAGTATCTTAAAGCTTGCAAGTATCAAAAAACTTTCTTTCAAGAAATAATGTTAAATGTAAGACATAACACCTTACCAAAAACGATGCTACGCTCCATGTTCCAACAACGTATTAAAATTAAACCTGCAATACAGGAAATCTGCTATGATTTACATAGCTACATATCTTATGACAATTTATACTGTCGCAATTAATTCTTAGTTGCATTGCAACTAAATCCAACAAGATGCATTGTAAAAAGCATTACGAGAGTGGACCACATCCTCTTTTTACCGAATCTGCGCACGAAGAGGCCGAGATCCCAATCCCACCGTTTTTCTGATAGCTGAGTTTACGCGCCAGATTCCCGGAAATTGATAGAAGAGATATTAACATAATAGAGAAAGGAACATCAATTTAGAAAAACTTTGACAAATTATTTACTATAATTTAAAGGCAAATTGCACTTTAACCCTTAGATAAGGGCTGGATTAAGAACTTGATACAAATTTGATGAATAACATTAAAATCTTAGAATTATGATTGCCTGGCACTGTCTCTGTTGTTTGCTGCTCTGTGATTGCGAGTGATGGCACTTCTTGTGATCGTGGGTACTTCCAGAGTCGTGGTAGGATGACGCAATAATCAGAACGCTCTCATAATACGAATTTGTGAAGCTTAACAAAGTATATACGTACTGTCAGTAACAATTCAAGTACATACGAGTATTAATCAAAGTAATAATTCTGAACATATTAATATAACAAACTATAAGTAAATTTAGCTACTTGGCTGTCCAGGAGTTGCTGCATCCTAGACACAAGTGTTAACGTTTCGGCCGCCATTCTACGACCTTCCTCAGGGCGAAATGCCTGAGGAAAGTCACAGGATGGTGGCTAAAATTGTGCCTAGGAGAGTCTCGCAGACAGTCAAGTAGCTACTGACTCCGGCCGGGGAAGTCTTGCAGTCTTGCAGTCTTGCAGTCTTGCAGTCAAGTAAGCAAATTTAAGCCTGCATAAACACTTGACATTTGTAGGCTGTATTAATATCTTGCCCGAACAACACGTTATTTCACCCTCGCAAACCCAAGCTAATAAAACCGGAATGACTATAGAAACTACAAGAGAGATTAATAATCGCGTATGTTTTGCCTTAGTGAATGTGTTCTAAAGAATTCGCCTAGATTTGCTTCTGCTCCGTGAGCTGTCACGAACGACGACTTGACTAGAATTGCATCAAAAAGTTTCACGATATTCTCTTATTAGAAAGCAGAGTATTACGCATCCAATGTTGATATACATTGTGCTCAGGCTATTTTCACTTCACGCAATCCATTTTTAGAGATCGTTAATTCAGGAATTTCAGCCCAGACGCCAGAACGAAGCGAATTCTGGCATCTGGCCGCACGAGGTACCTTCATCTTTCCCATTTTTTGGCGTTTCCAGTTCCAGTTACTAAGAAAATTCTTTTCAAATGCAGGGGCTATCGTTTAGTGTCTAGAAAACAAAGGGAACATTATTTAACAAAAATATGCGTTCACAATGAATGAAAGATAGATATCGAGGCTGTATATAATTATCCACATTTAATTATTCAATGATATGTTTTGTCAGGTATTTATAGTCATACTAAATGCTACACCGACTTATCAGTTAATACATTCCTACACATTCTATCGAATACATGTTATAGTAGAGCCTTGCTTCGCAAGGTTCATACATAAAACCGTTAATATGTGGAAACAGCTTTGGACGTTGAATACCCAACTTACAGCCTTTAATTTGTTATGCTCAATGGGTGTGAATCAGTGTTAATTAAGGCCACTAAAATGGGGGTTGTAGCTCTCTCAAATGTAATTCCCAAAATTCCAAAATTGAGAACATTAAATCTCCTCTATAAATGATAAACAAAGGAAATATGACGGGTTTTATAAGAAACCGTGGACTCTAAACCCCGTTAGATATTATTTATAGATAGAGAATTACTACTACCGAGCCCTAAATCAAAGATATTTAATGCGAAAAACATCGAAGTTCGCTGATTATGAGAGATTTGTAACATCAGGCGTACATGTAGCTCGCAAAACACATTATCTCACCATCTACGTCACCATTGTCCACCACTTGGAAACTATTTGCCATATGGCATTAAAAGAAGTTTTTTGTGTTCCTAACAGGCACAAGCTACGTTTTGTATATTCTAACCCACAACACGAGACCTTTTTAGACAGTCCATTACATTTTTACGGTTTCGTCTCTCTGCAGCACGCGTACCCAGTAACGCTGAACGTTGGTAGAAATGGCATCGTTAGTGAACAGAACATAGTGAGCTTTTCTAAGTTCTAAATGGAAGTTTTTAAATGTAAGGATTAATGAGTGCTTATAAACGCTATTTAAATTGTTTTGCGCCAGTGCGGAATTTTCAATTTTGAAAATTTAATATATTGGAAAACTGAGATTACGAAAACCTCATTATCAAATATGTCTTCAGAAATGGCTCAAAATTTTTCTTTCAATTATTTTCTCGAGCAGAGCCAAGTTTGCTTAAATATGTCGTCGGTTCTTTTTTCTTTAAAACCTCTGTAATTTCCAAACTTTCCAAAGTTTAATTTATTTTTGCCCTGCCTTACAGCTTCAATGTTGAAGCCTGATATTTCTCAATACAATATATTCCTCAACAATAAATATTTTAATCGTTCCATGTTCACTATTTATTAAAATATTATTATATTTTGCATAAGTTTGAGATACATCGTTTGACGTCTTCAAATGATGGATAATGTTCGTAAAAAAACAGTGCAATATTATAATAGTATTATGCAACTGAAACCAATAATACGAGATGTATGTGCTATAGTAGGATAGTTTTTTTCTGGTTTTAGAACTACTATAGTACATCAACCAGAGGCGACATTTAGAATGTCTTCAATCTTTGATTGTTTATATACATTGTCTTTGAAATCTGCGGGATCTATAAATAAGTCAGTTTCAAAGACCGACAGGTTTATTCTATCAGCAAACGAAGCTGAGCAGTTTCAAGAATCCTCAGGGTTTGTAACTCGTGTAATCACGAAGCTCAATCTCAAGTGAAATGGAGGCGAGAAGAACGTCCATCCGAGTGTCGTAGTATCTACTCGTAACTTTTCACAATATTTGTTACATAGTAAATTTCAACATACTTTCGATATCCAATCCAATTTCCTAAATTAGAGTACACTTTTAATATTTTTTATAATTCTTTATAATAAATAAAACGTTTTTTTCTATTGTACAAGTTAAAACAAACACACTTCTGAATACAAATTCATTGAAATATTACAATTCATCTTCCAAATTATGGCAGAAAACGTAATATTAAGGGATGTTTTTAAAATTTAGTAGTGCAAGGAAATACAACATACAGGGTTTGCGGGCATCCCTATTAGCAGTGGTTACAATTTTTTGTCCATTAAATGACATTTTTACACCTTATGTCACTGAACTGTTGAGGAGTCATGTTATAAACATTTGCAACTTTTCTGTCGTTCGAGTAAGACAGATTCGAAAAATGGTGAACTTGCAATTTTCAAAATGTAAGAGGTTTGATTGAATATTGGATCTTTTCTAGCATTTTTATTAGCGCAATATATTTTGTTTTACATTTACAATTTATAAGTACAATTTTCAATTGTCCGCATCCTCAGAGGGCCTACAAGTAAAGTTCCTTAAACATTTTAAGAAATCCAGCACAGGAAACCACCCGCTGTTCGTAAATGTGACTTACCTAGTTTGTGATGAAAGTGTGCCTTACCTCGTTTATCTACATGCGTTTTTCTTATTTATGAGGAACTTGAGGCAGTAACAAGATGAGTGACACTTCCACCAAAATCGACATATTGACATTTATGAATGGTGGGTGGCTTGCCACCACCTTTATCTTGTTACTGTTCCAAGCCCTTCAAATGATCCTACCTCTTCTTGTCTAATTCAAGATCTCTGCTGATTTTTACATTCAGAGCCAAACTTATTCAAAAATGCCACGTGCAATGCCAACTGGCTGCTAAAAGTGCTGCGGAAGAGTTAGTTAATCACCAGCAGCCCTGCTCACTGGGCAAGTTTCACGTCCTCATCAATATTTTTGCATCAATATCATTATTTACGTAACAGTTACCAATATTCTTAACAAAATGACTACTATTACAATAATTGTAACCAATTCTTTGCATGTTGTTCGAAATTTATTGCATCAACAAAGGAAATACTAGCTGGAACAACTCCACAACTCCGGACGTGTGATTAATCTAACATTATCCTTCTCGTTTTCTTTCGCTTTTCCTTCCTGCTTCCTTGCTTTCCCAACTTTTGCTGTTGCATTTTAACAAAAGCTGAGTTTGGGACAATTGCATTCGATGTCAGAAAGTTGTAAGTAAAGTATGATTATTGGTAATTTTCAAATGATATTTTCGTTTTATTCCATGGATGTTGCATTGCGTCTTACGAAACTCCTGGAATCTGCGGGGGATATACCAAGACAGAGATTTTTGGTCAATTTACACTCACTATATTAAAAAAATGCTTAATGTAAATATTTATAAACAAAGAAACATTTGATATTTTTCTCCAAATTCTTATTAATCTGTAAGATAATATGAATTATATTTTACCTTTTCATTTATTTTTCAGGCATGGAGGTAGTATCATTTCCAACTGTAATAACTCCCAAATCCTCAAATCAGCTGAATTTAGCTCAGAGCCAGCATTCCCGCTGTATCTGCAGCGACTTTCAGAGGGAGGTCCTAGGGTTCGAGTTCGGACGTAGACAATTTTTGATACTTGCTACATAGCAATGTCGAATTAAGCCGCTATTCATATTCAGCGGACGGCTGATCTGATCGTTAATTTTCCGTGATTACTTCGATCGATATCAGGCGAAGCCTACGCAATCAATATCAGGCAAATGCCAGAGCACTACCCTAACAAACGGACCGCGCGCGATCATTCCTTCCTCTTCATTTTCCTATCCTCTCCCATTACACCCACACTTTCATTTACATGCACTACACTACCACACATTTCAGGAGAGTAGTCGAGAGTTTAGAGCTTGTCCCTGCTGGGGAGGTATCCCTGGAGAACGAAATACCTCGAAAGTGGACAAGTAGGTCGGCGCCGGATAGCATCATATATCGAGAGAAGATCACTGCCGCCTCGCGGGTTAAAACATGAACTTACGGGACTAATGACCATAACAGTTGACGAGCCCAGAAATACGAAATAATCAATCCATCAACCGTGGCGCCGCCCCAAGAGGCCGAACCTGCGTATGAGGCACTTGGCGCGGGTCTGCGACTGGCCATTGGACGCAGAAAGCGTAAAATCCCACTTTCCTTTGGAGCGTTGGTGCAGAGGCGACGTTCGGTTTCTCAGGGCTCCAGCGTTTTTATTCGATTTATTTTGATTTATTTGGTAAAAAACAGTAAAAAGTGTGTGACGTATGGGGGAGATTATCTGCGCACGTTTTCTTGAGTACAAGAATCTCATCCTAACATTTTAACGATATTTGAAAGATGAATGAAAGTTAAAACAATAACAACAATAAAGGTAATAATAATAATAATAAAAACAACAATAATAATATTTTTAAAAGCGCTAGATTAATAACATTTGAAAAGCTAGACATTTTCGTTCCCGAGTTGTAGAAAAACTATTTGCAACGGTAAACGAATTGCAAATTTATTTTTCTGCATTGCAGTATAGTAACTCACCCTCAGCTCTACTCCTACCCCTACAAAAAAAAGGAGAGCTCAATAAACTGTGCGCATAGTGAAGCTACATTTAAGTTCAGAAGCAAATCAAGTGGCCATCTCAGCATTTGTTCAATGGATAAGGGAAACTGGACAAAAACCCGATCGAAATGGAAATCATTGACCCGGAAGCTGAAGTACATTACTTGTTACAGGCGTATTAAGTCTTTATTTAAATTATTCAATAAAATGTAAACTAATTCGCTATATATCATTGTTTTGTTAAAATAAGCATTATTTTTCTTTTTAATTATCAGTATAGTCTCTAATTGTATAGAAACAGTTAGTTATGCAGGAAATATTTTACTTTTAAATTAAATTTGTGTACCGATTTTAATTGTTTAATTCTATCTGCCAATTCGTTGTAAAATAACGTACGTGTATTGTATATGGATTTCTTGCAGTGAGCGGTTGATATTCCCTCTTGAACGTGATTTCTACATGTGTTATAATTATAAATATTGGTATTGCATGAAAATATGTTCCCACCGTTAAGTAAGTCAGTTTTGACAAATATTACAAATTCGTAAATAAATATCTAATGCAATACTAAGATTCCAAGCTCATTGAAAAGCGGCTTTCAGGGATCACGTGAATGGCATTTGTTCATTATTCGAAGAATTTTCTTTTGCAATCTAAAAGTTTGGGTACTTCAGGATGAGCTTCCCCAGAATATTATGCCATATATCAGGCGATACATTTGCAAAATACACGCAGCGAGCTGCATGAAGACTGACAGAATTTGAAAGAATTATGAATGCGTAAAATAATGAACTTAATTTAGTGTTTAATTTTGTTATGTGTACATGCCATTTAAGGTTTTCGATTTTATACACCTGTACATTGAAATGGAGACTGGCCCCAACATTCAACACCTTATAAGTCAAAATTTCTTGGGATTGTTAACAAGAAAAAAAAATGCCCAAAGCTATTCTTCAGTGAAATTTGGTCAACGAAAACAATGTCCAAAATCTAAATAAACTTTTGTAGGAACATCAAATGTTAGTTCAAAGTGAGAATGAGCTACTTTTTCTTATACTTTTGTTATATTGTTCGTGCAGTTGTTTGAGCGTTGATAGAAATTGCAAATAAAATTAAAGACCAAAGTAATGAGCAATGACAGTCACAAGTTACAGTTTGGCGTTCGTAAGTGGTTCACAAAAAGGAAAAATATTGTAAATAAAAGTACATATACATTAACGTTAAACTAACAATAAAAGGGATACGCTCTACTGGTGATCTATAGAAAGCCCACAAAAGCATGAGGCTATCTGTAAACAAACAATATCTCACAAACGCAACCTGCATCGAAAATATTGTGCGGGATTATAAAGTATATACAGAATATGCTGTTATGATATCACAATAATAACAATATTACTGGTATAGCAGTATCGCATCATTTCTTATGAAAAAAACATCAGAAACACCTAATGACCAAACAAAATATTAGAAAAATAAAATAATTTCGTATATTGGATGCTTGCTTTTTAATGGAATAGGTCATTGGCCTAGGGGCATTACTCTTTATTGAAATGTTTTCTTGTAGATACTTTAATTTCTAAAATTATCGTCAGCGGCATACACTCCCAGATATTAAACACATCAAACAACTAGCATATGACTCAAACTGCATTGTATTGAAGACTAGTAGTTCAACATAGCGCATGTTTTCTCTTGCTTTTTATGATAGACTCGTAAAATAATAATAATTATGTTGAAATGTATATTCTACTTATATTTATAACGTAGTTAATAAATATTATACAATAATGCAGGACAGAGCATATTTATAGTATGTAAACATGTAATGTCTACTTAATTACTCAATAAAACCTTTTCTTAAAACTCTAAATTTATTATAAAAATGAATCAATAGTTATTAAAATCAAAGTTTTATTCGTAATTACTATTAAAATAAAATCATAATTATCTTTAATTATGATATTAATTTCTGGCATCTCCAAAAATGTTATGTATACATTTATTCATCATCCTGACAAATTTGTAAAATTGAACAGGAAATAAATATATTTAAAAAAATATTCCTTACATTTTATTGCGTGGATAGAATTAATTCTCTCCAATAGGTTATTGTGAGGAGAATGACTTGACGTATAACTAGAATACCAAGATACCAGGAGAATGATTTGACGTATTGCTTACAAAAACGTTAACATACGTATATTTTGTAGGTTTAGTTGGGTTTTTATACTTCTCATCCAACTGTGGGGGTGGACATTGCCTTCCCAACGCTGTCTACGCCCATGATCATGAGCGCCATTTTTTGTCAAACATTTACAAAACTTTATAGTATTTTTTCTGATTTCTGATTATGAAATATTTCAATAAAATCGGAAGATATATATTTGATTCCGGTAAATAAGGAGAGCAAAAAACAAATGAATGCATTATATCAGGGATTAATGATATTCAAACGAAGGTGATATTCAAACAAAACTATTTTTGTGTAGATTTTGTTTGAATATCATTAATCCCTCATTTATAGCATTAGTTTAAAGTTGTTTTTTTTTTTGCCTCCCTGCAAAATTAAGTTTTGTCGACTTATCACCGTATTCACCGGGGTCAAAGGAATAGGGTAATATTATAAATATCATCCGCTTCAATGTTGTGTTAGTCTGCGAGAACGATATCCTGTTACCATTAAATTATATCTTATAAAATATCAACATGTTACTGAATGCCATAAATTATGTTCCCCAATAAATTTAATTTTAAATAAATTAATTAAGCAAATCCATATTCAGATTTTTTATTCTATATTTTAAATCAATGAGGATGACGATATCCGGGTATGTTTCCTGGAACATATTTTCCTTCAGATGGGTAGCTAATGTTTCGGTGTACGTCATTGTTAGAAAGTTTCGATTAACAGTATACAGTAAACCCTCATTATCACGAATTCCAAGTGACAATAATAAAAGTTCATGTTATAAAAATTCGTATTATCCGAGTATTATAAATGTTCGTATTACCGTAATCCCTTGCCGGGACCGAAGTATTGTTCGTGTTAAACGAGTTCGTGCTACCGAGGGTTTACTGCAATAATGTTTCGACTAATTCTAAAAGACTGGAAGCAAGATGGTCAGCAAACAAGAGATAGCATAAATAATCTCATCTTTCAGACGAAAAAAAATGAATATTCAAGATCTATGATTCCGACGAATGAAACGTTTAGTCAAAGTCAGTGTTTCCAAATCTTCATGTATAATAATTAAGTGGGTATAAATAGTAGTTTTCGCCGCTTAAAATAATTTATCATTTTAACACAGGTTATTTTAACAGACGTTCACAATTATTGGCGCGCATAACAATCTGAATTGTATACAGTAATAATAAATTAAATCAATTATTCGAATGGTACTTGTGTATTGCACTCAAATCCAAATAAAATGTTGTAAATTATTCCCTGTAGATTTCTTGAGGTTAAAAAAATTGCACACTATGTTGTTGTCAGCATTAAATAGGTATACCTTTTTGTGCTGATATTTCTCTCATCAGGATATAAAGTTTTATAGGTAAATACGTACTACTTAAACTCAACATGCGTCTCATAATCCACATCTCTCCTTTGTAACGTAAATTAAATGACTGCAGAACGCATAACTCCCTACATCTTCGAGCCGTTAAAAACAAGTTGGGAGTGTGGATATGTATGCATTGACGTAGTGATCGCCATTGCCATTTATCAAATGCAGACGCCTTTACTCGCTCCTCGTAATATAACAAATTGCAACTCGTGATTTATTTTAAGCTATCTTTCAGATGACATAATACGCAGAAAGTAATTCATGGCTCAATGCAGAGGTCTGCTTTTTGATTTCGTCTATTAACCCTATTGTGTCGCAAATACGAGGCGTCTCTAATAGACAACACAAAGGAGGACGAGGAGCACAAAAAGACGTTAGATTGACACACACACTAGTCATCTTCATCACTTCAGGGATAATAAACGTTGCCCTTGCGCCTAGATCTCTAGCACATTCTCTTTAAAGCGTAGGCACGCGAAAATAGAAAGCCTTGATTATTCGTAAGAAGAATTCCAGATCTTACTATTTGTGTATTTCAGTTTCTGCTGGTATATTTGTGGATAAATCATCTAGTAGAGTACAAAAAATCTAAAATTGTTATGGAGTTTTTTGCTTCGTCATCAATTGGCAAGTGGTCTTCAGCTACAAATATGCCACTGAACAAAACCATGCAAACTGGTTTTCCAAGAAGGAGCGAGGTATCAGTCGATGCATGCTCTATGAGAATGGATGGAAAACACAATCAAATATTTGCATTTTCCAGTCAACATCGAAACCGTATTGGACCGTTTTGGATTTTTGAAAAATAATCACACAGCTAATAATAACACAAGGAAATTGTAAAATGTTCTGAATTTTCGTTTGGGTCAGCAATGAATTAGACAACCATAAAGTTTTGTATGTGTGGTGCATAACTTGATGTTTTTACCCCTAAAGCGACTTCCAACCCCTCAGGTCAGAGAGCCTGTGGTCGAGGCAAAAACACCTAATTAAAGTCGGGTTTACATAAATAACCATTTTGTTTAATATTGGCTTGTTTATTCTCCACGCAAAATTAACGACGATCTTGTCAAATATTAACGTATTATAATATAATTTTGGTAACCAAACTAATTTTACACGATGACACTTCTTTCTGGGGCTGAAATATGGACACGTTCTATGGTTTTGAAAAAACAAGAAGCCCATTTGAAAAAGGAGGCCCAAAAACATTTTTGAGGGATGCTCTTTATTGTCTGAAACTAAACTAAAATCTTCTGTTTTAGTGAATATGTAGTATAAGGTGCAGGGGTGAATTCAGAAAGTAATTCACGGGGAGATTCACTTCAGATGCCCCATAAATATTTTTGAAATAATACTTTTTAACATTTTAGCTAGGAAAAAGGTACAAGTAGCTTCATAATGGTATTAAACTTTTGGGTACGATGAGATACACATATGGTAATTATTTGGAATAAATTGAGAAAAATTACATTACAAAGTTGACTTTTGGGAGTGGGCATATCCCCTCCCACCTGAATCGACCACTGATACGTGTGATGTGATGCAGACCTGTCTTCAAGCAGAAACGCCACAAAGGTTCATAGTAGTTCTTGCATTGTAAAGTCGCTTCTATTGTTTCGGAAATTTTTATTTCTTTCTTCACGAAAGCAACTATTCGAAAAGGGAATATAATACCACTAAAACATAATCCCCATGATCGATGGTCTCTCCACGTTTTTGACGTAAGGTTCAAGAACTAAATGGGGCAGATCATAATCATCTGATGAGTCTTGCAAAATCACTTCACCATCATCACCTTCACTCTCATCTTTAAAAAAAGCCTTTTTTGGTTTAGAACGTTTCATGATGTTAGGTTTTCTCTTAGCTTGAAGTTCATTTCTTTCTGGCGAGTGTCACAATCATTGTTCTTCCTATACGCCTTCGGTGAACGCTAGTTTTCCTTACTTTAGTCTTTGGGAGACTACTTCTTGAGAGGCATATGATATATCTGGAGATTTTGTGTGTGAATTTGAAGGGCGGGCATCTGTGGGTCTGCGTATTGATCTACTTTTAACTTAGAGCGATTGCTCTCGATCATTTACAGAGGGAAGAACTTCATTAAGTGAAACCTGTGAGCTCAAACTTTCATTAAAAGGCCAATCTGTGACAAATGATGGAGGAAAATTCCCTTCATTGAAAACAATGGGAAATATGCATGTTTTGCCAATTTTAGATTAATGAAGCAGACATTATTTATTTCTTATAATTTATGAATACTGTAAACCTTGTTTAAGAAACAAATCGCAAGTAATCCGAATGACAAATTTATTAATTGGGAATAGTGAGAATGTGGATGGATAATTTCTTTCTCACATTCACCTAAAAATATGTAATTGTACAAAATGTATGTTGTCCCCATGGATATTTGTGAATTCTTTTCAAATAAAGTTGTTTTGCACTCGAAGAGAACTGATTTCTTAACAGAATCCAGTTCACAAGCGAAGGAAGTTGGCTGCGTCTCATCAAATTGGCGACCTCGCGAATCGGGGTATGCGAGTGAAAATTTCGTGTCAACTTTTGTCATAAGTCACGTGAGTGTAATGAATGTTATAGCGGAGAGTGAGCGATGTTTCTCCCCAGTTGGAACGTTATATCCGGTGCCAACTTACACGTCGGGTTGCGTTGCCCACCACAAGTATCTTCCCAACGAGGCTTCGCGCAGTTGCTCTAAGCTCCCGAATGGGGTGGTAGTGTAGTGGATGTAAACGTCAGTGTGTGTGTGTGTGTGTGAGAGAGAGAGAGAGTGTGTGTGTGTGAGAGAGTGTGTGTGTGAGAGAGTGTGTGTGTGTGTGAGAGAGTGTGTGTGTGAGAGAGTGTGTGTGTGAGAGAGAGAGTGTGTGTGTGAGTGTGTGTGTGTGAGAGAGAGTGTGTGTGTGAGAGAGTGTGTGTGTGAGAGAGTGTGTGTGTGAGAGAGAGAGTGTGTGTGTGAGAGAGAGAGTGTGTGTGAGAGTGTGTGTGTGAGAGTGTGTGTGTGAGAGTGTGTGTGTGAGAGAGAGAGTGTGTGTGAGAGTGTGTGTGAGAGAGAGTGTGTGTGTGAGAGAGTGTGTGAGAGAGAGTGTGTGTGAGAGAGAGAGAGAGAGAGCGAGAGAGAGAGAGAGGAGATGACAATAATGAGAAAGATAATATCGCTCGCAGTCCATGGCCGGTTTGTTAGGGTTCTGTTCCCGCATACGCCTGGTATTGATAGGAGAAAGAACGAAAAAACCTCCGTTTAGAACAACCTGCCACTACAATTCTCCTCCACATACATTTATTTATTGATATACTTATTGTTTCGTGTTTCTGAGTGCGTCATTAGCAAGTGACATGTTTTATCACGCAGATGGCGGTGTTCTCTCCATGCTAGTTGGTGAGATCCGGCGCCGAGGTACACGTTGGCTTGCGGGGTTTTCTCATTCAGGTATTTCCAACCAACGTGCACCGACCCAGCCGGGACGCGCTCTGAAGTTCCCGCCATGTGCTGAAGTGTAGTGAATGTGTGTGTGTGTGTGTGTGTGTGTGTGTGTGCGTGTGTGTGTGCGCGCGCGCGCGTAAGAAAAGGGTAAAGATGGTGAAAGGAAGGGGAAGGAAAGATCGCGCGGTCCGTGGCCCCTTTGCTTCGGTCCTGCTCCAGCATGCGCCAGGTGTTGGAGAAACCCAGGAAACTACCGTTAAGAGGAGCAGGTCATTAGAATTCTCCTGAAGATAGCGGCTGAGAATTCGACCACTATATCGCTAGGGTCCGCCGCTACCCGAACCCTAGCACCTATTGCGGTCAACGATGGTGCGCAAGTCGCAGACTATCGCGAAGCGAAGAGCTTGCCGCTGAGCTACCGTAGCCGGTGTGAGATGCAGAAGAGGTGGTGCGAGTTGCGGTGAGCGCCAGATGCGAAATGTCTCTCCTCCGCGCGATAGTCTGCTTTCCAGCTCGGGCGATCGCATCGCCCGCGGGCGGTTGGGGGGGGGGAGCGTGGAGTGGGGCCTGGGGGGAGGGGCGGGGCGGGGCAGCGCTAAAAATAAAGGCCCTCGCCTCCGCGCCGCCCTCCTCCTCGCTGCTCCGCGTGCGTGGAGGGAACAGACGCGGCACTGACCCCACTGGAGGTATGCGATGTTGGAGTCCCAAGCATCGGTTACGTTCCCAAGATGGGAATTAAATAGTTACAAACGTCATCAGGCCGTCAATACACAGGAAATATCAAATCGAGTTAGCTATTTTGGTATCGGCCGTGTGGCGTTCAATGCCTTTGTAAATACCGCTTTCTTATAAGAAAATAATCATTAGAATAAATTAGAAATATCTTTTCTTGAAATCGGAATAATCTTTCTCCATCTTCAGTTACAATTCGTTTAGATTTTTTAACTGACGGCAGACTGTTACATTCTTTAACGGACCCGGGCAGATAATGGTGGCTTTTAGTTCCTCTGTTTACTTACGTTATTTGGATATTTCGGTAAGGTATTGCAAAAAAGAACATTAATATTAATGTACAGTTTTTTTAGAAATTTATTGTTTGGTTTATGTAGTTTTTTTCGTTGTTAGGCGAAAGAAAAAAGAATGAATGTTGTTATTTACAGTGAATGTTCTGTACGAAGAAAGTAACACTTTTAAGATTTTATGATATTTTTTAATTGAACTTGCGAAACGTTGATAGGAGTTCTTGATGATACATGTTGGATGCTTAATAGACCAACATATTTGTTTCGTGGATATGATATTGTGATTTTGTGAATGTTTTCAGTAATACGAGTATTAACTACAGAATTAAGACGTATTACCTTTTGAGATAGGGGTGGATTTGCATGACTTATTTGGCTAGATTTTTAGGCAGGTGCATAATTTACTGTTTTGAAAATAGATATTATAATTTAATTATGAACGTTTCAAGACAATTCAAAATCAAAGAACTACTAGACAAAAATTTATAATGAATCGAAATGCGTGTTTAGTCATTAGAATCTCGAAATAAAATTTCGTTCTGGAAAAGCTCTGTTCTGCTGCTAAAAAGATATTTTGATGTTTAAATTAACCATCATAATATATCGTAATGTAAATGCGATTGCAACATGTTTCTTACATACTCCTGACTTATTAATTAGACATTTTCATTTATATGAAAAATATTAATACTAATGTGTGCCAACGAATTCGCATTTTTAGTTCGCATTAAATTGCTATTATCAGAATATAATCTTCAAATTTCGATAGTCTTATCACTCATAACTGAAGATCTGCTCCAACATGCTGCTGCTGTACATTTTGGTTCGTGTGACAAGGTTGACACAGCAGCTGATACAATGTTGGGTATTAATAAATATGAGATATTTATTGATTAATAGAGAGAGGCTGTTACCAAATGCCACACATTCTGCATCGTTTCATAAATCGAATACGGCATCAGTAAGCTAAACTCCCCAAAAATGTTGTTTGGCTGCCCGTCTGGCAGCGGCACATTCAGGCGCAGAAGCCCAAAACCTTGCGAAATATAATTTTTTTCACCCTGCCAGAAAAAGAGTGTGCGTATTGCTTAATATACAGTGACTCAAAATAACTTGGACTGCCTCATGTTTAGTGTCACCCTACAAGTCTGCGGGTGGAAGGGGAGTTATGTCTAATATATTTTTTATTGTATGGAATTTTCTTGAGTTTCGGTCAATAAAAAAATCATTAAATGATATTTTGACCGATTCCATACAATTAATCAACGAAGTCAAGAAATCAAGCACGTATAATTTTTGTCTTATCTTGTGACGGCACATTAAAATTTATAATAGATGTTATAATGAAGTTCGTAGGAAGAAATCTTGAGATAGAATGCGGAACATGCATTTTCTGAAAAATACCTGCGAATGTGATAATGTTTTCCAAAGTTTTGTTTGCACAAATAAAATAGAGTTGTCCTTCATTATTTTCGACTATTACATTATCTAAAACAATCAGAATTGGCAAACATTATGGATGAATAAACATTTTCAAAAAATATGTACGACGAATATGATATTCTTCTTTGTTCAGGTCGGTAAAAAATAGCAAGCTTGGTACTAAATACTTTGTGATGAAATTGCTGGATCTCCGAGGGAGCTTTGACAATCCCTGGTGATATAGAATTATTCCGAGGCTCCGCTTAACAAACATTTCTTTAAAAAAATATTTTACAAAATGATAGAATGCTTCCGGCCTGGCCCGGCTCGGTGGCCGAAATTGCTAAGGCAGTAGTATCGTAGTGATATCGGAGCGAAGGATCGCGGGTTCGAGTCCCGCCTCGGGCATGGTTGTATTTGGGTTCGTCCTTTCACCCCTTATCACCTTTTCGTTTCATCTTAATAGTTACCATAACGTTATCTCCAATAGTGGTCGCTAATGATGACGTTGATGCGACAGTAAATAGCCCCCCAAGAACGAATGTTTCTGGAATAACAGAATAAGTAAAGTAGACAGCTTTACAAGGTTTTGACCAAAAAAGCAATAGTTTGTTCGTAACGCTAAGTACGTCCAGGATGATCTTAATGAATTTGAGTGATTAAGAAGTAGATAGATGTGCTAATTATCTATTTATTTAACAGATTATTAATTTTAATTAACTAGTTATAGTTATTTAAACGACCACACGTTTAATAGTTATTTAACGACCACACATGAACACAAAATACAATTTAATATATAGAAAAAATGCAAAACTAGGCATAGTATTACAAATATTGAGTTTAAGAAGAAAACGATATTGAGTCGTTTTAGCAGTATAGTTCTGAAGAAGGCCACAACAAGATGGCCAAAACGTCAGCTCCATCGACTGTGATACGGCTAATCCCGGACAGCCAAGAATTCAGAAAACGTTAAAGGCAAAAGTACGCGAAAAGTACTCAAATTTTTGAAACTTTATCCATGAATTATTTCAAAATTTATCTTAGGAACATATTTCATCAAGGTAAAAATCTCTATTTTTAATATTTGAATTGTAGGAAGACTCCGAAAAAAATTTGAACTTCTGCAATTTACGAAAAATTAGGTTTTTAAATGAACATGAAACCTCACCAATCAACTTTTTTCACATTATGCAACACGAAATTTAATCAAAAAACGATGGAGCCTTTTTTTTAAATTTTGAAAGTGTCCCAGAATTTCATGTAAAGTACCCTCTAAAATTTAAATATATTTACGAAGCGTTTTAGGGCCTTAAAAATTAAAGATTTGAGGCCAGCGGCCTCAAAGAAACGTTTCCCACACCGTAATCTACAGGATAAGATGTTTTTGAACATTCTATTACATTTTTGCTGGTTCAACAGTTTCCGATTCTACCCCACCTATTCAGAGCCTGTAGAATATGCGACTGTATGTGAAATTAAACTAATTACTTGATATTATATGCGACTGAATTACATGAGTGTATCTATTGTTTTGACTTTGGGTTTGTATTGACGAGGGCGTATTTTATTGTTATCAATTACAAGGAGACATATAGAACAAGTGACGGAGAATAAGAAGGTCGTGAAGAAAAAGATATATTACAGTCTTAATATGGAAATGGTAAAATAGGGAAGAGGGTGGGTTTAACATGCGAGAGTTCTCGCACGGGTACGCTAGTTAATGACTATTGCGATTAATAATAATTTGGAATTGCAAACACGCATTGGTCGAAATCCGTACATCATTTATTCGTGTGAGAATAATGGTGCAGTGTTCTATAAAGTTCCATGGATCTTCTGAATTTCGCTAAGAAATCGAAATTCGATATAGTATGAAGTAAAGATTAGTACATAGGACCGAAACTGCATAGAGGTGGAGTAGTTCGAATAAGTATTCGTCGCATCAAGTACCGACACGTCAAGTACACGATTACTTTTCCACTCCTAGTCTTCTTGCCAGGCAAATTTACCAGTCTGCGAAACATTCTACGCGAATCAAAAAATCTAACTAGTTAGTAGCCACTACGATAATTTGTCTGTTATTGACTTCCATTTGCACTTGACAAAGCAATTTTGTCCTGCGTTTTCTCCACTCCATGAATACATTTTTGTCTTCCAGTTGCCACATCAACGCAATTTAATTTCCGTAAAAGTTTGTAAATAATTACAATTGAATTATAACCTAAGTAAATAATATATCAGGGATTATGAACTTCAATGTTAAGGTATATTCTCTTTTGCAGCAGAATGGAGGAGCGGAATGGAAGTAGATGGAGGTCCTCCATGGCCAACCGCATTGAACTGGCTAACCGTTTCCGTAATGATGTTCCAATCTGCTTTCTCTTCACTCGCGTTGGAATATAACCGTGCCCGACGAAGGCCCCATGTCAAAGAACGAAGACGAAAAATGTAGTATTTTTTATATTATGCTGTAAAAAGACCTCAGCAGGCACACATGCAATCAGCAATACACGTCACATAGTTCTTCACTCACAATTGATGAGTCCCTTAAACTTGATTTACAGGCTCTCAAAGGGAAACGGGTTAATTGTTCCATCGTTTTTTACTCTCAAATGCTGAGTCGTAGACCCTTAAACTTGAAATCCAAGTTCTCCAGGACATGTTCAAGTAACATGCTATATTGCCCTATCATTCTCAACTTGCAAATGGTGAGTCATAAGCCCATAAACGTGGATTCCAGAATATTAAAGGAAAACGCGTTAAATTTCTCCATCATTTTTAATTCTCAAATGGTGAGCTGTAGGCCCTTCAATTTGGATTCCACGATCTCAAACGTGAACACGGTGCTCCATCGTCTTTAACTCGCAGATGGTGAGTCGTGGGCCCTTAAACTTGGTTTCCAGGTCTTCAAAGGAGAATACATTACGTTGTTACATCGTCCATAACATGCAAACGATGAGTTGTAAGTACTTAAACATGGTTTCCAC